>JBAMCM010000387.1:0-166048 GCA_037075145.1 Scaptodrosophila latifasciaeformis | reverse complement strand
GTGAATTTAGAATTTGAATGATTCTTCAAAGAATAGTGCCTTTAAAATTCTGCAAAATGCGTTCATTTCAGTCAAAAATCTTGGCCGATTTAGAATTCGAGGAACAAGTTCGTACAAGACTCTCAATATTCTAAAAAGTACTGGCTTTTGACCTCTGGGTTCTTGGATTTCACTATTTCGACGAGAAACAAGTTCCAAGAGCGAATTTAGAAATCGAATAATTCTTCAAATAATACGGTCTTTTCAGTCAGAAAGCGAGGCCGAATCAGAATTTGACTAATTCGTTGAGGAACACGTTCATACAAGGCTCTCAATATTCTACAAATAACTGGCCTTTGACCTCTGGGTTTCTCAGTTTCTTAGCCGTGGCCGATTCAGAATTTCACTAATTCGACGAGGAACAAGTTCCAAGAGTAAATTTAGAATTTGAACAAATCTTCAAAGAATAAGTGCCTTAAAATTCTGCAAAATGCGGTCTTTTCAGTTAGAAATCTAGGCCGATTCAGAATTTGACTAATTTGTTGAGGAACAAGTTCAAAAAGTGAATTTAGAATTTGAATAATTCTTCAAAAAATAAGTGCCCTTAAAATTTTTCAAAATGCGGGCTTTTGAGTCAGAAATCGAGGTCGATTCAGAATTTCACTAATTCGCGAGGAACAAGTTCCGACGGGGGATTCAATGTTCTTTAAAATGCGGACCTCAATATTCTTTAAAATGCCTGCCTTTGAGTTAGGAATCGAGGCCGATCCATAATTTCACTATTTCGACGAGAAACAAGTTCCAAGAGTGAATTTAGAATTTGAATGATTCTTCAAAGAATAGTGCCTTTAAAATTCTGCAAAATGCGTTCTTTTCAGTCAAAAATCTTGGCCGATTTAGAATTCGAGGAACAAGTTCATACAAGGCTCTCAATATTCTAAAAAGTACTGGCCTTTGACCTCTGGGTTCTTCGATTTCACTATTTCGACGAGAAACAAGTTCCAAGAGCGAATTTAGAATTCGAATAACTCGAATAAAGCGAGGCCGAATCAGAATTTGACTAATTCGTTGAGGAACAAGTTCATACAAGGCTCTCAATATTCTACAAATAACTGGCCTTTGACCTCTGGGTTTCTCAGTTTCTAAGCCGTGGCCGATTCAGAATTTCACTATTTCGACGAGAAACAAGTTTCAAGAGCGAATTTAGAATTTGAATAATTCTTCAAAGACTAATTCGTTGAGGAACACGTTCATAGAAGGCTCTCAATATTCTAAAAAATACTGGCCTTTGACCTCTGGGTTTCTCGATTTCTGAACCGAGGCCGATTCAGAATTGCCAGAATTGCCTGTCCTTTGACCTCTGGGTTTCTCAGTTTTTAAGCCGAGGCGGATTCAAAATCTCACTAATTCGACGAGGAATAAGTTCCAACAGGGGATTCAATGTACTTTAAAATGCGGACCTCAATATTCATTAAAATGCCTTCCTTTGAGTCAGAAATCGAGATCGATTCAGAATTTGACTAGTCCGTTAAGGTACAAGTTCATACAAGGCTCTCAATATTCTACAAAACCCTGCACTTCAACGCAAAAACCGAGGCTTTTATGCCAGAAATCGAGGTCGATTCAGAATTTCACTAATTCGACGAGGAACAAGTTCCAAGAGTAAATTCAGAATTCGAAGAAATCTTCAAAGAATAAGTGCCCTTAAAATTCTGCAAAATGCGGTCTTTTCAGTTAGAAATCTAGGCCGATTCAGAATTTGACTAATTTGTTGAGGAACAAGTTCAAAGAGTGAATTTAGAATTTTAATAATTCTTCAAAGAATAAGTGCCCTTAAAATTTTTCAAAATGCGGGCTTTTGAGTCAGAAATCGAGGTCGATTCAGAATTTCACTAATTCGACGAGGAACAAGTTCCGACGGGGGATTCAATGTTCTTTAAAATGCGGACCTCAATATTCTTTAAAATGCCTGCCTTTGAGTTAGGAATCGAGGCCGATCCATAATTTCACTATTTCGACGAGAAACAAGTTCCAAGAGTGAATTTAGAATTTGAATAATTCTTCAAAGAATAGTGCCTTTAAATTCTGCAAAATGCGTTCTTTTCAGTCAAAAATCTTGGCCGATTTAGAATTCGAGGAACAAGTTCATACAAGGCGCTCAATATTCTAAAAAGTACTGGCCTTTGACCTCTGGGTTCTTCGATTTCACTATTTCGACGAGAAACAAGTTCCAAGAGCGAATTTAGAATTCGAATAATTCTTCAAAGAATCCGGTCTTTTCAGTCAGAAAGCGAGGCCGAATCAGAATTTGACTAATTCGTTGAGGAACAAGTTCCTACTAGGCTCTCAATATTCTACAAAACACTGCCCTTCAACCCGAGGGTTTTGAGCCAGAAATCGAGGTCGATTCAGAATTTCACTAATTCGACGAGGAACAAGTTCCGACGGGGGATTCAATGTTCTTTAAAATGCGGACCTCAATATTCTTTAAAATGCCTGCCTTTCAGTTATGAATCGAGGCCGATCCATAATTTCACTATTTCGACGAGAAACAAGTTCCAAGAGTGAATTTAGAATTTGAATAATTCTTCAAAGAATAGTGCCTTAAAATTCTGCAAAATGCGTTCTTTTCAGTCAAAAATCTTGGCCGATTTAGAATTCGAGGAACAACTTCATACAAGGCTCTCAATATTCTAAAAATACTGGCCTTTGACCTCTGGGTTCTTCGATTTCACTATTTCGACGAGAAACAAGTTCCAAGAGCGAATTTAGAATTCGAATAATTCTTCAAAGAATACGGTCTTTTCAGTCAGAAAGCGAGGCCGAATCAGAATTTGACTGGGCGTTCATACAGGCTCTCAATATTCTACAAATAACTGGCCTTTGACCTCTGGGTTTCTCAGTTTCTAAGCCGTGGCCGATTCAGAATTTCACTAATTCGACGAGGAACAAGTTCCAAGAGTAAATTTAGAATTTGAACAAATCTTCAAAGAATAAGTGCCCTTAAAATTCTGCAAAATGCGGTCTTTTCAGTCAGAAATCTAGGCCGATTCAGAATTTGACTAATTTGTTGAGGAACAAGTTCAAAGAGTGAATTTAGAATTTGAATAATTCTTCACAGAATAAGTGCCCTTAAAATTTTTCAAAATGCGGGCTTTTGAGTCAGAAATCGAGGTCGATTCAGAATTTCACTAATTCGCGAGGAACAAGTTCCGACGGGGGATTCAATGTTCTTTAAAATGCGGACCTCAATATTCTTTAAAATGCCTGCCTCTGAGTTAGGAATCGAGGACGATCCATAATTTGAGTATTTCGTTGTGGAACAAGTTTCAAGAGTGAGTTTAGATTTAAACAATTCTTCAAAGAATAGTGCCTTTAAAATTCTGCAAAATGCGGTCTTTTCAGTCAAAAATCTTGGCCGATTCAGAATTTGACTAATTCGTTGAGGAACAAGTTTATACAAGGCTCTCAATATTCTACAAATAACTGGCCCTTGACCTCTGGGTTTCTCAGTTTCTGAACCGAGGCCGATTCAGAATTTCACTATTTCGACGAGAAACAAGTTCCAAGAGTGAATTTAGAATTTGAATAATTCTTCAAAGAATAGTGCCTTTAAAATTCTGCAAAATGCGGTCTTTTCAATCAAAAATATTGGCCGATTCAGAATTTGACTAATTCGTTGAGGAACAAGTTCATACAAGGCTCTCAATATTCTAAAAAATACTGGCCTTTGACCTCTGGGTTTCTCAGTTTCTGAACCGAGGCCGATTCAGAATTTCACTAATTCGACGAGAAACAAGTTCCAAGAGTGAACTTAGAATTTGAATAATTCTTCAAAGAATAGTGCCTTTAAAATTCTGCAAAATGCGGTCTTTTCAATCAAAAATATTGGCCGATTCAGAATTTGACTAATTCGTTGAGGAACACGTTCATACAAGGCTCTCAATATTCTAAAAAATACTGGCCTTTGACCTCTGGGTTTCTCGATTTCTGAACCGAGGCCGATTCAGAATTGCCTGTTTCCAGTTTTTAAACCGAGGCCGATTCAAAATTTCACTAATTCGACGAGGAACAAGTTCCAAGAGTAAATTTAGAATTTGAACAAATCTTCAAAGAATAAGTGCCCTTAAAATTCTGCTAAATGCGGTCTTTTCAGTTAGAAATCTAGGCCGATTCAGAATTTGACTAATTTGTTGAGGAACAAGTTCAAAGAGTGAATTTAGAATTTGAATAATTCTTCAAAGAATAAGTGCCCTTAAAATTTTTCAAAATGCGGGCTTTTGAGTCAGAAATCTAGGCCGATTCAGAATTTGAGGACCAAGTTCCTACAAGGCTCTCAATATTCTACAAAACACTGACCTCAACCAACCGAGCTTTTGAGCCAGAAATCGAGGTCGATTCAGAATTTCACTAATTCGACGAGGAACAAGTTCCGACGGGGGATTCAATGTTCTTTAAAATGCGGACCTCAATATTCTTTAAAATGCCTGGCTTTGAGTTATGAATCTAGGCCGATCCATAATTTCACTATTTCGACGAGAAACAAGTTCCAAGAGTGAATTTAGAATTTGAATAATTCTTCAAAGAATAGTGCCTTTAAAATTCTGCAAAATGCGTTCTTTTCAGTCAAAAATCTTGGCCGATTTAGAATTCGAGGAACAAGTTCATACAAGGCTCTCAATATTCTAAAAAGTACTGGCCTTTGACCTCTGGGTTCTTCGATTTCACTATTTCGACGAGAAACAAGTTCCAAGAGCGAATTTAGAATTCGAATAATTCTTCAAAGAATACGGTCTTTTCAGTAAGAAAGCGAGGCCGAATAAGAACAGGATTCAATGTCTTTAAATTGCGGACCTCAACATTCTTTAAAATGCCTGCCTTTGAGTTAGGAATCGAGGCCGATCCAGAATTTGAGTATTTCGTTGTCGAACAAGTTTCAAGAGTGAGTTTAGATTTAAACAATTCTTCAAAGAATAGTGCCTTTAAAATTCTGCAAAATGCGGTCTTTTCAGTCAAAAATCTTGGCCGATTCAAGGCTCTCAATATTCTACAAAATACTGGCCTTTGACCTCTGGGTTTCTCAGTTTCTGAACCGAGGCCGATTCAGAATTTCACTAATTCGACGAGAAACAAGTTCCAAGAGTGAATTTCGAATTTGAATAATTCTTCAAAGAATAAGTGCCTTTAAAATTCTGCAAAATGCGGTCTTTTCAATCAAAAATCTTGGCCGATTCAGAATTTGACTAATTCGTTGAGGAACACGTTCATACAAGGCTCTCAATATTCTACAAAATACTGGCCTTTGACCTCTGGGTTTCTCAGTTTCTGAACCGAGGCCGATTCAGAATTTCACTAATTCGACGAGAAACAAGTTCCAAGAGTGAACTTCGAATTTGAATAATTCTTCAAAGAATAGTGCCTTTAAAATTCTGCAAAATGCGGTCTTTTCAATCAAAAATATTGGCCGATTCAGAATTTGACTAATTCGTTGAGGAACACGTTCATACAAGGCTCTCAATATTCTAAAAAATACTGGCCTTTGACCTCTGGGTTTCTCGATTTCTGAACCGAGGCCGATTCAGAATTCCTTTTCCAGTTTTTAAACCGAGGCCGATTCAAAATTTCACTAATTCGACGAGGAACAAGTTCCAAGAGTAAATTTAGAATTTGAACAAATCTTCAAAGAATAAGTGCCCTTAAAATTCTGCAAAATGCGGTCTTTTCAGTTAGAAATCTAGGCCGATTCAGAATTTGACTAATTTGTTGAGGAACAAGTTCAAAGAGTGAATTTAGAATTTGAATAATTCTTCAAAGAATAAGTGCACTTAAAATTTTTCAAAATGCGGGCTTTTGAGTCAGAAATCTAGGTCGATGCAGAATTTGACTTATTCGTTGAGGACCAAGACTCTCAATATTCTACAAAACACTGACCTTTGACCCAAAAATCTAGGCCGAATCAGAATTTGACTAATTCGTTGAGGAACAAGTTCATACAAGGCTCTCAATATTCTACAAAACACTGCCCTTCAAACCGAGGCTTTTGAGCCAGAAATCGAGGTCGATTCAGAATTTCACTAATTCGACGAGGAACAAGTTCCGACGGGGGATTCAATGTTCTTTAAAATGCGGACCTCAATATTCTTTAAAATGCCTGGCTTTGAGTTATGAATCGAGGCCGATCCATAATTTCACTATTTCGACGAGAAACAAGTTCCAAGAGTGAATTTAGAATTTGAATAATTCTTCAAAGAATAGTGCCTTTAAAATTCTGCAAAATGCGTTCTTTTCAGTCAAAAATCTTGGCCGATTTAGAATTCGAGGAACAAGTTCATACAAGGCGCTCAATATTCTAAAAAGTACTGGCCTTTGACCTCTGGGTTCTTCGATTTCACTATTTCGACGAGAAACAAGTTCCAAGAGCGAATTTAGAATTCGAATAATTCTTCAAAGAATACGGTCTTTTCAGTCAGAAAGCGAGGCCGAATCAGAATTTGACTAATTCGTTGAGGAGCAAGTTCATACAAGGCTCTCAATATTCTACAAATAACTGGCCTTTGACCTCTGGGTTTCTCAGTTTCTGAACCGAGGCCGATTCAGAATTTCACTAATTCGACGAGAAACAAGTTCCAAGAGTAAATTTAGAATTTGAACAAATCTTCAAAGAATAAGTGCCCTTAAAATTCTGCAAAATGCGGTCTTTTCAGTCAGAAATCTAGGCCGATTCAGAATTTGACTAATTCGTTGAGGAACACGTTCATACAAGGCTCTCAATATTCTACAAATAACTGGCCTTTGACCTCTGGGTTTCTCAGTTTCTAAGCCGTGGCCGATTCAGAATTTCACTAATTCGACGAGGAACAAGTTCCAAGAGTAAATTTAGAATTTGAACAAATCTTCAAAGAATAAGTGCCCTTAAAATTCTGCAAAATGCGGTCTTTTCAGTTAGAAATCTAGGCCGATTCAGAATTTGACTAATTTGTTGAGGATCAAGTTCAAAGAGTGAATTTTGAATTTGAATAATTCTTCAAAAAATAAGTGCCCTTAAAATTTTTCAAAATGCGGGCTTCTGAGTCAGAAATCGAGGTCGATTCAGAATTTCACAAATTCGACGAGGAATAAGTTCCAACAGGGGATTCAATGTACTTTAAAATGCGGACCTCAATATTCTTTAAAATGCCTGCCTTTGAGTTAGGAATCGAGGCCGATCCATAATTTGAGTATTTCGTTGTGGAACAAGTTTCAAGAGTGAGTTTAGATTTAAACAATTCTTCAAAGAATAGTGCCTTTAAAATTCTGCAAAATGCGGTCTTTTCAGTCAAAAATCTTGGCCGATTCAGAATTTGACTAATTCGTTGAGGAACAAGTTTATACAAGGCTCTCAATATTCTACAAAATACTGGCCTTTGACCTCTGGGTTTCTCAGTTTCTGAACCGAGGCCGATTCAGAATTTCACTAATTCGACGAGAAACAAGTTCCAAGAGTGAACTTCGAATTTAAAAAATTCTTCAAAGAATAGTGCCTTCAAAATTCTGCAAAATGCGGTCTTTTCAATCAAAAATATTGGCCGATTCAGAATTTGACTAGTTCGTTGAGGAACAAGTTCATACAAGGCTCTCAATATTCTACAAAACACTGCCCTTCAAACCGAGGCTTTTGAGCCAGAAATCGAGGTCGATTCAGAATTTCACTAATTCCACGAGGAACAAGTTCCGACGGGGGATTCAATGTTCTTTAAAATGCGGACCTCAATACTCTTTAAAGTGCCTGCCTTTGAGTTATGAATCGAGGCCGATCCATAATAAGGAACAAGTTCCAAGAGTAAATTTAGAATTTGAACAAATCTTCAAAGAATAAGTGCCCTTGAAATTGTGCAAAATGCGGTCTTTTCAGTCAGAAATCTAGGTCGATTCAGAATTTGACTTATTCGTTGAGGACCAAGTTCCTACAAAGCTCTCAATATTCTACAAAACACTGACCTTTGACCCAGATATCTAGGTGGAATCAGAATTTGACTAATTCGCTGAGGAACAAGTTCATACAAGGCTCTCAATATTCTACAAAATACTGGCCTGGTTTCTCAGTTTCTGAACCGAGGACGATTCAGAATTTGACTAATTCGACGAGGACTTAGTTGCAAGAGTGAATTTAGAACTTAAGTAATTCACCATAGAATAAGTGGATTTAAAATTCTTTAAAATCCGGGCTTTTGGGTCAGAAATCGAGGTCGATTCAGAATTTGACTAGTTCGTTGCGGAACAAGTTCCTTCTACAAAACACTGCCCTTCAACCCAGAAACCGAGGATTTTCAGCCAGAAAGCGAGGTCGATTCAGAATTTCACTAATTCGACGAGGAACAAGTTCCAGCAGGGGATTCAATGTATTCAATTCAATGGATTCAAGTTCCAAGAGTGAATTTAGAATTTGAATGATTCTTCAAAGAATAGTGCCTTTAAAATTCTGCAAAATGCGTCGTAACGAACCTTTCAGCTCGCCGGTTATAAGCTGGGCTGCTCGGCCGGTTTCTGTGGGTTCGGTGCAACAAATTTATAACTTGTTGTGATCTTATAGTCTTGAAATGATAAAACTGATTTGATTTCGTTTCACAGGTTTATTTTCCTTGCCTTCTCGGCTTTATATATATATATATATGGCATAAACACCCCTAACGGGGTAGAGCCTGATGCGCGATTTGCCTCCACGCCTCTCTGACCTGTGCGCGACTGCGCCAGTTGGTGACACCAAGCGTCGCCAGAACTGCGTCCATCTGGTCCCTCCAACGTGCGCGTGGCCTTCCTCTTCTACGTTGCCCGCCAACTACCGCATCGAAGACTGATCGAGCTGGAGTTGTTGCCTCCATACGAGCGATGTGACCAAGCCAGCGAAGTCGCTGAATATTGATTCGCTGGACTATGTCCACATCGCCGTATAGCTCATACAGCTCGTCATTCCACCTGATGCGATAGGTTTCGCCAACGCAAACAGGTCCAAAGATCTTGCGAAGGATTTTTCTCTCGAAGACACCAAGAGCAGCTGCATCTGACTGCGTCACTGTCCAGGCTTCCGCACCATATAGAAGCACTGGGATGATGAGTGCTTTGTAAAGGGTTAGCTTCGACTTTCGAGAGAGGGCTCTGCTGTTCATTTGCCTACTGAGTCCAAAGTAACTCCTGTTGGCAAGCGTGATCCTTCGTTTGATCTCCAGGCTGACATCGTTGTTGCTGGTCACTGCAGTTCCTAAATAGACAAAGTCCTTGACCAACTCAAAGTCATAGTCTCCAGCAGTAAGATGAGAATCAAGACGCCGCGACTCTCTGTTACTGCACACCATAAACTTTGTTTTGCCCATATTCACCGCTAGACCAACTTTAGCCGATTCTCTTTCAATTGCTCCAAAAGCCGCAGTCACATCACGCTTGGTACGTCAATAATATCGATATCATCAGCGTAACCAAGGAGCTGGACACATTTCTGTCCCAATATTGTGCCCACCCGATGCACTCCAGCTTTCCTTATGACACTCTCCATCAGCAGGTTGAAGAGCACACAAGATAGCGAGTCGCCTTGTCTGAGACCCCGCTTGGTATTGAAGGTTTCGGACTGGTCCTTTCCTACTTTGACAGAGCTGATAGTGTTGCTCAATGTCATTCTACAAAGCCGTACTAGCTTTGCAGGAATACCAAGCTCAGACATGGTGGTGTACAGGCAACCTCGCCGTGGATTATCAAAAGCAGCTTTAAAATCAACAAACAGGTGGTAGGTGTCGATTTGATTCTCATACGCTTTCTCCAGGATCTGACGTAATGTGAAGATCTGGTCGACTGTGGACCGGCCAGGACGAAAGCCGCATTGATACGGTCCAATCAATGCTTCAGCATATGGCTTAAGTCTCTCACATATTACGGTCGTGAGAACTTTGTATGCGACGGGAAGAAGACTGATGCCACGATAGTTGGTGCGTTGTGTTGCATCACCCTTCTTCAGAATGGGGCAGATCATACTGAGACTCCAATCATTGGGCATACTTTCCGCTGACCATACGTTGCAAATGAGCTGGTGCATGCACCCTACCAACTCATCGCCTCCAGCCTTAAACAATTCAGCCGGTAAGCCGTCCGCTCCCGCGGCTTTATTGTTTTTAAGTCGCTTTATGGCGACTTCGACTTCCGTATAGTTAGGGATGGGAACTTCAACACCATCTTCTCTGATTGGGGTTAGTGGATCTTCTTCATCGGACTCTTGGTTGTCTCCAGCCAAAAGACTTTCAAAGTGGTCCCTCCATAATCTCAGTACGGTCTCTGCATCTGTGACAAGATTTCCATCATCACTTCTGCAGGCAAGCGATCCAGACTTATACCCTTGAGTCATGCGTTTGACCCTCCTGTAAAAGTCGCGGGCATCATTCCTGCTCCTGCTGTTCTCCAACTTCTCACACTCAAGCCTTTCCATCTCCTGCTTCTTCCTCCTGAAAAGGCGCTTCTCCTCTCTTCTCTGCATCCTATAAATATTCACCACTGCTCGTGTAGCTCCTGCTTGCAGCGTCCGCCTGTATGCAGCGTTCTTTGCAGCAGTCGCATCCTGACACTCCTGATCATACCATGGATTCCGTTTTGGAGGACGTTGGAATCCAAGGGTTTCCACAGCAGAAGTGTTAATGGCGGTAGATATGTACGTCCACATATCTGAAGTATTTGTAGGCGTTGGAGTGAGCTGGCCAAGTCGGCCGGAGAGTCGAGTTGAGAAGGCATCCCTGTGCTGTTGTGACTGCAGCTTTCCGATGTCAAGCTTTCTTGGCATACCTTGGTGTGAGGTTTTCGCGACACACAACCGTGCGCGAACCTTGGCTGCGACAAGGTAGTGGTCAGAGTCGATGTTAGGACCCCGACACGATCTCACATCAAGAATGCTAGACGCATGTCTTGCATCGATCACAACGTGATCAATCTGGTTGCAGGTCAGACGATCAGGTGACAGCCAGGTGGCTTTGTGGATGTTGAGATGACGGAATCTTGTACTACTCGCTATCATATTGTGCGCAGCAGCAAAACCTATAAGCCTAAGACCATTTTCCGAGGTAGACTCATGTAGGCTGTGCTGTCCAACGGTTGCTCCAAAGACGCGTTCCCGTCCGATTTTGGCATTAAAATCCCCGAGTAGGATCTTAATGTCATGCGACGGGCAGCGGCTATACACTCGGTCTAGTTGTGTATAGAAGGCATCCTTGATGGCGTCGTCCTTCTCCTCCGTTGGGGCATGCGCACAGATAAAGCTGATGTTAAAGAATTTGGCAGCTACTCGGATCGTCGCAAGTCTCTCGTTTACGGGTGTAAACTGTGAGACTCGGTTTCGTAGCCTGGCTCCTACGACGAATCCACAACCAAGCTCGTGCCTATCAGTATGACAGCTGTAGTATATGTCACAATTCCTTTGCTTCTTGCATCCCACTCCGTTCCATCGTATTTCCTGAATAGCCGTAATGTCAGCCTTTAAATTGCTGAGAGTATCCACTAGTTGCTGAGTGGCACCAGTTCTGTACAATGTGCGTACATTCCAGGTGCATACTCTCAAATCATTATCCTTTTTGAATTTGCCGTGATCGTCAACGTTGTTCAGGTATCTATCCGAGGCTCCTCTTGCATTCTTCACTGATGTAATATTTTCCTTGGGTGGATATCAAGTCCTACGCCAAAACCTAATTTAAGGATTAAAGATTAAGGAGGTAGTGCGTCGACTTGAAAAAAGCAGGGACAAGGATCACACTGGCGCCCACCAAGTTGAACGCAGTCAGTAGCTTTACCTTGTATACTTTCCCCCAAATTCCCCCCCTTCTCGGCTTTGCTTATAATAATTACAGACTTTCCTATGAGGTCCTCCGGTTGGAGGCTCCTCTCACAAAGTTGCTCGTTCTCGCCTAGATTTTCCTCGCCTGGGTCACGCCGAAACGCGTTGCGAGTGCTCTGGGCAGTATGCGACCTGGAGTCCGCCAAGATCTTCTGCTTATCCCACTCGAGACTGATGGTTTGGCTCACACCGGCCTCAAATCTGGCTCTCGTCTAGCTGTGTGCAGTTTTGTGTGGTTCGTTAAATGCCGTGTCCTGCTCTGCGATTCCCGCCTAACACACTCGCCGAGCCCGCCTGGATCAATTCCAAGTCAGAATAGTGCCTCGATTTGGCTCCCGCCTAAATCACGCGACTATTCTGTTTTTGGATCGCGATCTGGCTTATGCTGGCCCAGTGATGGCTTATCGTCGCACGGGGATTCGCCTCGAAAGTTGAGGATCGCCTGCGGATCCTTGATGGATGCGACTGGTTCGCTGCAGAGAAATTGGGCAAGGTTTGGTATTTGGCGTCCGCCGAAATTTCACACTTGACCCTGATTTCTCTGAGTCCGGCTTTATCCAATCAGTAGATTTGCGGCTTGCCAACTTATGGGCTAACGTGGCACTTTGACACGATTTTAAGTTCACTTGTTGAATTCCACTTGTTGCACTTCACTGTTCCGTATTTTCCTAGTCGCACTTCACTTGTAAATTTTTCGTCGCTTTGTTACTGCCTTGTGATCCTCGTCTTCGAAAGAACTGTCCCGTCGGCCGCCGCTGCTGCCCTTTTTATACCCGCTGCTCGGTGGCGGGAATTTTCCATTGCTCGTTGCTTTGTTTGTTCCTTGGTAACAACGGTATCCTCGTATGATTCTCTTGTCTTCTCTTTGTGCCTTGTGAGACGGAATTCGTTTGCCCGTCTATAGCTGTCCTTGTCTTTCTACAGCTATAACGGGTACGAATTCGCCGCGTTTTTAACCCTATAGTGCCTTGTTTAGTTTTTTGTGAGGAAGCTATTATAATTAGTTCCTCACACTCCCCCCTTTCTTCGGATGACAAAAAAAAAAAAAAACTGTTAAATCCGTTTGCGCGCCTAATTTTTAAATTAGCGTTGCCACCCTCGTTTCTGTGGCCTCGATGAACTTGTTGTTCCGATCGTGGTTTCTATCCGGATCGGTTCTTCTGGTTCGGTTCTTCTGGTTTGATTCTCTGGTTCGGTTCTTCTGGTTTGGTTCTTCTGGTTCGGTTCCCTGCCCGCGTGTTTCTAATCGCTTTTATTATTTTTTTTTTCTTCGCGATGTCGATGCATTTTCCTTCTTGTGCGTATGTGTGCAGTGCATCATATTTGCATTTCGGTTTTCTTCCTATGCATTCGTCTGCTCCCTGCCGTCTCTCTTTTGGTTTCTCTTTTTTTTCGTTTCTGTGCTGTGTTTGTGAGAGTGTGGTGCCATTGTCTATTTTTTCAGTTTTAAATTATTTTCTCCCCATGTGTTTGTTTTTGTTTGTGCCTTTGTGTTTTCTTGCCCAATATTATTTGCCTTTCAGATTTTTTTTTTTTTATTATTATTTTTTTTTTTTTTATTTATTAATATATTATTAATTTTTCTTTTCCAAGTTTTTTTTTTTTTTTTTTTTTAATTTATTATTAGTTTACGAGGTAAACTCGAATGCCATTCTTGCTGGCCCTTATTCTAAAAAATTTTCCCTTGATCCGAATCGTTTCGCAGGTCCTCTTCCTGCTGCTCTCCCTTTTCTTTTTCTCCACGATAGTTCTCCCTTGTTGAGGCCACTCCGCCTCTTTGATGCCCCGTGGCTGCTTCGGCCCTGGGTCCGACTCCTGCCGTTGCAGATTCGGCCTTTTTGGAGGAGTCGGCGTTGGCGCCGAGTTTTGTCGTTGGAGGTTGGGCCGCTTTGCTGGAGTGGAGTGGTGCTTCTTCACCCACTCCAGCGTTGCCCAATATGCCAGCCTTTGCTGGGCCTCCCACTTCCTCCTCTCATCTTCTTCCGCCGTTGCAGTTGCCGCGGCTGGCGTTGGAGCCGCTGCCGGCGTTGGAGCCGCTGCCGGCGTTGGAGCCGCTGCCGGCGTTGGAGCCGCTGCTGGCGTTGGAGCCGCAGCCGGCGCTGGAGCCGCAGCCGGCGTTGGTGCCGCTGCCGATGTTGGGTTTGCTGCCGGCGTTGGAGCCGCTTTCGTCCTCGCCCTCGGGTCCCTCGGGAGTGGTGGCCGCAGTTCTCGGACCCTTTCAGTCTCGATGGGTTCCTTCCAGCTCCATACCACTGTTGTGGTGTGGAGCCAATAGGAACCCTCCAACTTCTCCGTTTTGGAGATTTTAATATCCGCTCTGGGTGTGGTTCGTTCCCAGCCGGAGAGGCTGCTTTCCCCGCTGCTGATGCTGATCACGTCCTCCGGCATCGCGGTTGGAGGACATTAACCCTTTGTTTTTTTTGTGTGTTGTTATGTGTCCGTGTCGAATTTATTTTTCCTGATGAGTACTTTTATTATGGTATTTTCTTTATCTGAATATAATTTTCCCGTTGTTTTTCTCTTCACTAGGACACTTGGTTTTTATTTTATTTTCTTCGTCTGGACGGACTTCGGCAATCGTACCTATTTTCATATATTTAATTTGATTATTATTAATATTTCTTTTTTTTTCAGATTTGTTCCTGATTTTTTTTTTTTTTTTTTTTTTTTAAGTTGACTGCTTGGATGTTGTATGTTTGAATGTGATTTTTTTTTTTTTATATGGGTTTCATGTCCCGAATGTGTGCTGTTTTAGTTAAGTTTGTTCCGCTCCTTTTGACTTTACATATAACTGGGAAGTAAAGTTTATTATTTCGTATGGTCCTCCATACCTTGGTGCTAGTTTGGTAGCGAAATTTTTCACCGCTTTCGATAGGTGGTGTTCCTTGATCCATACGGAGTCTCCTATTTTCGGTTTCCAAGGGCGTTTCCTTAAGTTGTAGTGTCTGGCCTGATCTTGTGTGGCCTTTTCCAGGCTTCTTCTCACTATTTCGAAGATTTCCTTCATCTTTGCCGCCTTATCGGCCGGATTTATTTCTGTGGTGTTTTCCTCTGGCGGGTTTTCTTCGTATAGGGAGTTTGGTAATCTGGGTTCCCTGCCTTGAATAACATAGGCAGGGCTGAATCCAGTACTTGCGGCGACACTGGTGTTTACTGCCAGTTGGATTTCCGGTAGGGCTTCGTCCCAGTTTCGTTGGTCCGGTCCAGTGAATTGGGCGATCATCGTTTTCACTGTCCTGTTGGCTCGTTCTGTTGGGTTTTCCTGGGGCGTATATGGTGCTGTGAATTGTTGCTTCACGCCTAGTTCCTATAGAAATTTTGTGAATATTTTGCTTGTGAATTGTTTTCCGTTGTCTGTTATAACCAATTTTGGTGTTCCGAATCTGGACAGGATCCTTTCTCGGAAGGATTTTTGTAGGGTCGTTGCCGTTGCCACTCTCAGTGGTATTAATTCTGTCCATTTCGAAAATCGGTCGAACAGGACTAATAGCATTGTATTTCCGTGTTTTGACCTGGGTAGTGGTCCGACGAAATCTGCACATACTGTGTCCCATGGTTCTTCCGGGATTTGTGCTCTTTGTTCATTTGGGACACTAAGTTTCCATGACATGACTTCTTCGTCGCCTGCTCGGTGTGGTATGTGTCTGTAAAGGTTATTCTCCTTTACTCTGTAGTCCCGGTATTTTTCTGGGCGCTGCTGAATTTTTATTTTCATATCTTCTATCCATTTGCACTTTTGGTTTATTTCTGGCAGTGTTTTTGTGATTTTGCATTTTTCCTCCAGGGGCTGTCTTGAAAGTGCATCTGCTACCACATTTAGTTTTCCTCTTCTGTATTTAATCTGGAAATCGTATTGTTGTAATTCTAATGCCCATCTGGCTATTCTTCCTGAAGGGCTTTCAATTGAATTTAGCCACTTCAATGCCATGTGATCCGTGATTACTTGAAATTTGTACCCTTCCAAGTATGGCCTTAATTTCCTTATGGCCCACACGATCGCCAAGCATTCTTTCTCTGTGGCCGAATAATTCTTTTCTGCCACATTTAATGATCGGCTGGCGTAGGCTATTACTTGTTCTCCGTTTTCTGCCATTTGGGTTAAAATTGCTCCAAGTCCGTGATTACTTGCGTCGGTTTGCAAAATGAACTGTTTTTCGAAATCTGGGCATGTGAGTATTGGTGACTTTGACAGTTTCTCCTTGATGGAGTCGAATGCCTTTTGCCTTTCATTAGTCCACTCCCATTTGTACCCTTTTTTAAGCAGTTCATTTAGCGGGTGGACTGTTGAGGCGAAGTTTGGTACAAATCTTCTGTACCATGAGGCTACTCCCAAGAATTGTCGCAGTTCCTTAACATTTGTAGCTGGTTTTAGGCTGGTTATGGCCAACACTTTGTCCCATGTCGGTTACCACGTGACCAAGATATTTCAGTTCCTTTTTGCAGAACTCGCACTTATCTACATTGATTCTTAGATTTGCTGTCCGAAGGCGGCGTAGAACTTCTTTTAAATTTGCGAGGTGTCCTTCCAAGGTTTTTCCTATGACAATGATGTCATCCAAGTATGCGAAAGCATAGGACATCATTTCTAGGCCTATCACCCTATCCAGTGATCTCTGAAATGTGGCTGGTGCTGAGTGCAGACCAAATGGCATGACTTTCCAATGGTAGAGGCCTCTTCCCGGCACCGTGAAAGCTGTCATTGGGCGGCTTTCCTTTTCCATGAGTATTTGCCAATAGCCATCCTTCAGGTCTAAGCTTGTTATGTACTTCGCCTCTTTCAGTTGGTCCAAAATGTCTTGGACTTTTGGTACCGGATATGCGTCTTTCACTGATCGGTTGTTCAGTTGTCGAAAGTCCACGCAGAAGGGCACTGTGGGGGCTGTTTGATGGTTCTATGCACCCCTGCCTTAATAGCTCGTCCACTTGTAAAATTATTTCCGTTTGCATTTTTGGGTTCCGTGAGAAGTATCTCTGTTTTATTGGCTTGTCGTCTTTCATGACAATCTTGTGTTCAGCTAGTGTTGTTGTGCCGTGCATGTTTTCGAATTGTGATAATTCGGGCTTCAGGAATTCCTGTATCCTTTCTTCTGGTGTGTTTTGTACGGTTGTTTGTGATATTTTGCTATGTACTTGTTCGTTGTTACTGGTATCGGCTGATAATTTTGCCTGTATTCCATCTTAATACTAAGTCCTCTATCATTTTCGGTAGGACTAGTAGGGTGAGGTGTATTTGTTTATTTGCGAAAATGGCTTCCACATTGATTTGTTGCGTTACTGCACTTTGACTCCCGTTCCACCTGTTCCAAGAATTCCAATGGTTTCGAGGAACCATCGAATCTGAATCCCCATTCCCTTACTTGTTTCGCGACTCTAGGGTAGTCTTGTGATGTGATTCTTGTGTTCTGGCTCTCTTGTTGAATCCTTTCGTTCCATTGAACTGGGCCTAATTCTTGTTCTTCGATGCTAGTAAGCTTCTTCGTGTTGGGTGTGGATGTAGAAATGACATCCCGCCTTATTGTGTTAGTTGTTGTACTCGTGGATGGTTTTCTGGAATCTGTTTGTGTTGGAATATGCAATGCTGACAGAATGGTCGTGTTATCCAGAACTAATGTCGGGGCTCCCGTTGATTCTTCTTCTTCCCCTTCTGGCTCTCCTGGTCTCATGGCTGCCGCCTGTTCTCGGTTTGGGGAAGTTCGGCCTTGCAGACTTGCAAGTTCTGCCAGTCTTGCTGCGTGTGGAAAGTGCTTTTCATTTGCCGCTGTCCACTCTCCGAATTCTTTTCGCATTTGATATACTGTGCTGGTTAGACTGAGTCCGAATTCATTTCCATATTGGAGTAGTTCGTCTTTTTTTAACAAGTAGATCCACGCTCGCACCATTTTGTTTTTTTTTTTTTTGTCGTATCAGGTTTTTTTCTAGTCTACAAGATCAAACGTTGGGCGCCAGTTGTAACGAACCTTTCAGCTCGCCGGTTATAAGCTGGGCTGCTCGGCCGGTTTCTGTGGGTTCGGTGCAACAAATTTATAACTTGTTGTGATCTTAAAGTCTTGAAATGATAAAACTGATTTGATTTCGTTTCACAGGTTTATTTTCCTTGCCTTCTCGGCTTTGCTTATAATAATTACAGACTTTCCTATGAGGTCCTCCGGTTGGAGGCTCCTCTCACAAAGTTGCTCGTTCTCGCCTAGATTTTCCTCGCCTGGGTCACGCCGAAACGCGTTGCGAGTGCTCTGGGCAGTATGCGACCTGGCGTCCGCCAAGATCTTCTGCTTATCCCACTCGAGAGTGATGGTTTGGCTCACACCGGCCTCAAATCTGGCTCTCGTCTAGCTGTGTGCAGTTTTGTGTGGTTCGTTAAATGCCGTGTCCCGCTCTGCGATTCCCGCCTAACACACTCGCCGAGCCCGCCTGGATCAATTCCAAGTCAGAATAGTGCCTCGATTTGGCTCCCGCCTAAATCACGCGACTATTCTGTTTTTGGATCGCGATCTGGCTGATGCTGGCCCAGTGATGGCTTATCGTCGCACGGGGATTCGCCTCGAAAGTTGAGGATCGCCTGCGGATCCTTGATGGATGCGCCTGGTTCGCTGCAGAGAAATTGGGCAAGGTTTGGTATTTGGCGTCCGCCGAAATTTCACACTTGACCCTGATTTCTCTGAGTCCGGCTTTATCCAATCAGTAGATTTGCGGCTTGCCAACTTATGGGCTAACGCGGCACTCACTTGTTGAATTCCACTTGTTGCACTTCACTGTTCCGTATTTTCCTAGTCGCACTTCACTTGCTAATCTCTCGTCGCTTTGTTACTGCCTTGTGATCCTCGTCTTCGAAAGAACTGTCCCGTCGGCCGCCGCTGCTGCCCTTTTTATACCCGCTGCTCGGTGGCGGGAATTTTCCATTGCTCGTTGCTTTGTTTGTTCCTTGGTAACAACGGTATCCTCGTATGATTCTCTTGTCTTCTCTTTGTGCCTTGTGAGACGGAATTCGTTTGCCCGTCAATAGCTGTCCTTGTCTTTCTACACCTATAACGGGTACGAATTCGCGGCGTTTTTAACCCTATAGTGCCTTGTTTAGTTTTTTGTGAGGAAGCTATTATAATTAGTTCCCCACAGCGTTCTTTTCAGTCGAAAATCTTGGCCGATTTAGAATTCGAGGAACAAGTTCATACAAGGCTCTCAATATTCTACAAATAACTGGCCTTTGACCTCTGGGTTTCTCAGTTTCTTAGCCGTGGCCGATTCAGAATTTCACTAATTCGACGAGGAACAAGTTCCAAGAGTAAATTTAGAATTTCAATAATTCTTCAAAGAATAAGTGCCCTTAAAATTCTTCAAAATGCGGTCTTTTCAGTTAGAAATCTAGGCCGATTCAGAATTTCACGAATTCGACGAGGAATAAGTTCCAGCAGGGGATTCAATGTACTTTAAAATGCGGACCTCAATATTCATTAAAATGCTTTCCTTTGAGTTAGGAATCGAGGCCGATCCATAATTTGAGTATTTCGTTGTGGAACAAGTTCCAAGAGCGAAATTAGATTTGGACAATTCTTCAAAGAATAGTGCCTTTAAAATTCTGCAAAATGCGGTCTTTTCAGTCAAAAATATTGGCAGATTCAGAATTTGACTAATTCGTTGACGAACACGTTCATAGAAGGCTCTCAATATTCTAAAAAATACTGGCATTTAACCTCTGGGTTTCTCGATTTCTGAACCGAGTCCGATTCAGAATTGCCTGGGTTTCCCAGTTTTTAAACCGAGGCCGATTCAAAATTTCACTAATTCGACGGGGAACAAGTTCCAAGAGTAAATTTAGAATTTGAACAAATCTTCAAAGAATAAGTGCCTTCACAATTCTGCAAAATGCGGTATTTTCAATCAAAAATATTGGCCGATTCAGAATTTGACTAATTTGTTGAGGAACAAGTTCATAGAGTGAATTTAAAATTTGATTAATTCTACACAGAATAAGTGCACTTAAACTTTTTCAAAATGCGGGATTTTGAGTCAGAAATCGAGGTCAATGCTGAATTTGACTTATTGGTTGAGGACCAAGTTCCTACAAAGCTCACAATATTCTACAAAACACTGACCTTTGACCCAAAAATCTAGGTCGAATAAGAATTTGACTAATTCGCTGAGGAACAAGTTCATACAAGGCTCTCAATATTCTACAAAAGACTGCCCCTCAACCCAAAAATCGAGGCTTTTGAGCCAGAAATCGAGGTCGGTTCAGAATTTGACTAATTCCACGAGGAACAAGTTCCGACGGGGGATTCAATGTTCTTTAAAATGCGGACCTCAATATTCTTTAAAATGCCTGCCTTTGAGTTATGAATCGAGGCCGATCCATAATTTCACTATTTCGACGAGAAACAAGTTCCAAGAGTGAATTTAGAATTTGAATGATTCTTCAAAGAATAGGGCCTTTAAAATTCTGCAAAATGCGTTCATTTCAGTCAAAAATCTTGGCCGATTTAGAATTCGAGTAAGAAGTTCATACAAGGCTCTCAATATTCCACAAATTTCAGAATTTCACTAATTCGACGAGGAACAAGTTCCAAGAGTAAATTTAGAATATCAATAATTCTTCAAAGAATAAGTGCCCTTAAAATTCTTCAAAATGCAGTCTTTCCAGTTAGAAATCTAGGCCGATTCAGAATTTCACGAATTCGACGAGGAATAAGTTCCAGCAGGGGATTCAATGTACTTTAAATTGGGGACCTCAATATTCATTAAAATGCCTTCCTTTGAGTTAGGAATCGTGGACGATCCATAATTTGAGTATTTCGTTGTGGAACAAGTTCCAAAAGCGAGTTTAGATTTGAACAATTCTTCAAAGAATACTGCATTTAAAATTCTGCAAAATGCGGTCTTCCAGTCAAAAATCTTGGCCGATTCAGAAGTTGACTAATTCGTTGAGGAACAACTTTATACAAGTCTCTCAACATTCTACAAAATACTGTCCTTTGACCACTGGGTTCCTCAGTTTTTAAACCGAGACCGACTCAAAATTTCACTAATTCGAGGAGGAACAAGTTCCAAGAGTAAATTTATAATTTGAACAAATGTTTAAAGAATAAGTGCCTTAAAATTCTTCTGAATGCGGTCTTTTCAGTTAAAAATCTAGGCCGATACAGAATTTGACTAATTTGTTGAGGAACATTTAGAATTTGAATAATTCTTCAAAGAATAAGTGCACTTAAAATTTTTCAAAATGCGGGCTTTTGAGTCAGAAATCGAGGTCGATTCAGAATTTGACTAGTCCGTTGAGGAACAAGCTCATACAAGGCTCTCAATATTATACAAAACTCTGCCCTTCAACCCAAAACCGAGGCTTTTGAGCCAGAAATCCAGGTCGATTTAGAATTTGACTAATTCCACGAGGAACAAGTTCCGACGGGGGATTCAATGTTCTTTAAAATGCGGACCTCAATATTCTTTAAAATGCCTGCCTTTGAGTTAGGAATCGAGGCCGATCCATAATTTCACTATTTCGACGAGAAACAAGTTCCAAGAGTGAATTTAGAATTTGAATGATTCTTCAAAGAATAGTGCCTTTAAAATTCTGCAAAATGCGTTCTTTTCAGTCAAAAATCTTGGCCGATTTAGAATTCGAGGAACAAGTTCATACAAGGCTCTCAATATTCTAAAAAGTACTGGCCTTTGAACTCTGGGTTCTTCGATTTCACTATTTCGACGAGAAACAAATTCCAAGGGCGAAAATAGAATTCGAATAATTCTTCAAAGAATACGGTCTTTTCAGTAAGAAAGCGAGGCCGAATAAGAATTTGACAATATTCTACAAATAACTGCCTTTGACCTCTGGGTTTCTCAGTTTCTTAGCCGTGGCCGATTCAGAATTTCACTAATTCGACGAGGAACAAGTTCCAAGAGTAAATTTAGAATTTGAACAAGTCTTCAGTTTCAGTTAGAAATCTAGGCCAATTCAGTATTTGACTAATTTGTTGAGAATCAAGTTCAAAGAATGAATTTTGAATTTGAATAATTCTTCAAAGAATTAGTGCCCTTAAAAATTTTCAAAATGCGGGCTTTTGAGTCAGAAATCGAGGTCGATTCAGAATTTTACAAATTCGACGAGGAATAAGTTCCAACAGGGGATTCAATGTGCTTTAAAGTGCGGACCTCAATACTCTTTAAAATGCCTGCCTTTGAGTTAGGAATCGAGGCCGATCCATAATTTGAGTATTTCGTTGTGGAACAAATTCCAAGAGTGAGTTTAGATTTGAACAATTCTTCAAAGAATAGTGCCGTTAAAATTCTGCAAAATGCGGTCTTTTCAGTCAAAAATTTTGGCCGATTCAGAATTTGACTAATTCGTTGAGGAACAAGTTTATACAAGTCTCTCAACATTCTACAAAATACTGGCCTTTGACCTCTGTGTTTCTCAGTTTCTGAACCGAGGCCGAGAATTTGACTATTTCGCTGAGGAACAAGTTCATACAAGGCCCTCAGTATTCTACAAAATACTGGCCTTTGACCTCTGGGTTTCTCAGTTTCTGAACCGAGGCCGATTCAGAATTTCACTAATTCGACGAGGAACAAGTTCCAAGAGTAAATTTATAATTTCAATAATTCTTCAAAGAAAAAGTGCCCTTAAAATTCTTCAAAATGCGGTCTTTTCAGTTAGAAATCTAGGCCGATTCAGAATTTCACGAATTCGACGAGGAACAAGTTCCAGCAGGGGATTCAATGTACTTTAAAATGGGGACCTCAATATTCATTAAAATGCCTTCCTTTGAGTTAGGAATCGTGGACGATCCATAATTTGAGTATTTCGTCGTGGAACAAGTTCCTAGAGCGAGTTTAGATTTGAACAATTCTTCAAAGAATACTGCATTTAAAATTCTGCAAAATGCGGTCTTTTCAGTCAAAAATCTTGGCCGAATCAGAATTTGACTAATTCGTTGAGGAGCAAGTTCATACAAGGCTCTCAATATTCTACAAATAACTGGCCTTTGACCTCTGGGTTTCTCAGTTTCTTAGCCGTGGCCGATTCAGAATTTCACTAATTCGACGAGGAACAAGTTCCAAGAGTAAATTTAGAATTTCAATAATTCTTCAAAGAATAAGTGCCCTTAAAATTCTTCAAAATGCGGTCTTTTCAGTTAGAAATCTAGGCCGATTCAGAATTTCACTAATTCGATGAGGAGCAAGTTCCAAGAGTAAATTTAGAATTTGAACAAATCTTCAAAGAATAAGTGCCCTTGAAATTCTGCAAAATGCGGTCTTTTCAGTTAGAAATCTAGGCCAATTCAGTATTTGACTAATTTGTTGAGGATCAAGTTCAAAGAATGAATTTTGAATTTGAATAATTCTTCAAAGAATTAGTGCCCTTAAAATTTTTCAAAATGCGGGCTTTTGAGTCAGAAATCTAGGTCGATGCAGAATTTGACTTATTCGTTGAGGACCAAGTTCCTACAAAGCTCTCAATATTCTACAAAACACTGACCTTTGACCCAAAAATCTAGGTCGAATCAGAATTTGACTAATTCGTTGAGGAACAAGTTCATACAAGGCTCTCAATATTCTACAAAATACTGGCCTTTGACCTCTGGGTTTCTCAGTTTCTGAACCGAGGCCGATTCAGAATTTGACTAATTCGACGAGGACTTAGTTGCAAGAGTGAATTTAGAACTTAAGTAATTCACCATAGAATAAGTGGATTTAAAATTCTTTAAAATCCGGGCTTTTGAGTCAGAAATCGAGGTCGATTCAGAATTTGACTAATTCGACGAGGAACAAGTTCCGACGGGGGATTCAATGTGCTTTAAAGTGCGGACCTCAATACTCTTTAAAATGCCTGACTTTGAGTTAGGAATCGAGGCCGATCCATAATTTGAGTATTTCGTTGTGGAACAAGTTCCAAGAGTGAGTTTAGATTTGAACAATTCTTCAAAGAATAGTGCCGTTAAAATTCTGCAAAATGCGGTCTTTTCAGTCAAAAATCTTGGCCGATTCAGAATTTGACTAATTCGTTGAGGAACAAGTTTATACAAGGCTCTCAACATTCTACAAAATACTGGCCTTTGACCTCTGGGTTTCTCAGTTTCTGAACCGAGGCCGAGAATTTGACTATTTCGCTGAGGAACACGTTCATACAAGGCCCTCAGTATTCTACAAAATACTGGCCTTTGACCTCTGGGTTTCTCAGTTTCTGAACCGAGGCCGATTCAGAATTTCACTAATTCGACGAGGAACAAGTTCCAAGAGTGAATTTAGAATTCAAATAATTTTTTAAGGAAAAAGTGCCCTTAAAATTCTTCAAAATGCGGTCTTTTCAGTTAGAAATCTAGGCCGATTCAGAATTTCACGAATTCGACGAGGAACAAGTTCCAGCAGGGGATTCAATGTACTTTAAAATGGGGACCTCAATATTCATTAAAATGCCTTCCTTTGAGTTAGGAATCGTGGACGATCCATAATTTGAGTATTTCGTTGAGGAACAAGTTCCTAGAGCGAGTTTAGATTTGAACAATTCTTCAAAGAATACTGCATTTAAAATTCTGCAAAATGCGGTCTTTTCAGTCAAAAATCTTGGCCGAATCAGAATTTGACTAATTCGTTGAGGAACAAGTTCATACAAGGCTCTCAATATTCTACAAATAACTGGCCTTTGAGCTCTGGGTTTCTCACTTTCTTAGCCGTGGCCGATTCAGAATTTCACTAATTTGACGAGGAACAAGTTCCAAGAGAAAATTTAGAATTTCAATAATTCTTCAAAGAATAAGTGCCCTTAAAATTCTTCAAAATGCGGTCTTTTCAGTTAGAAATCTAGGCCGATTCAGAATTTCACTAATTCGATGAGGAGCAAGTTCCAAGAGTAAATTTAGAATTTGAACAAATCTTCAAAAAATAAGTGCCCTTGAAATTCTGCAAAATGCGGTCTTTTCAGTTAGAAATCTAGGCCGATTCAGAATTTGACTAATTTGTTGAGGAACAAGTTCAAAGAATGAATTTTGAATTTGAATAATTCTTCAAAGAATTAGTGCCCTTAAAATTTTTCAAAATGCGGGCTTTTGAGTCAGAAATCGAGGTCGATTCAGAATTTCACAAATTCGACGAGGAATAAGTTCCAACTGGGTATTCAATGTGCTAATGTGGACCTCAATATTCTTTAAAATGCCTGCCTTTGAGTTACGAATCGAGGCCGATCCATAATTTGAGTATTTCGTTGTGGAACAAGTTCCAAGAGTGAGTTTAGATTTGAACAATTCTTCAAAGAATAGTGCCGTTAAAATTCTGCAAAATGCGGTCTTTTCAGTCAAAAATCTTGGCCGATTCAGAATTTGACTAATTCGTTGAGGAACAAGTTAATACAAGTCTCTCAACATTCTACAAAATACTGGCCTTTGACCTCTGTGTTTCTCAGTTTCTGAACCGAGGCCGAGAATTTGACTATTTCGCTGAGGAACACGTTCATACAAGGCTCTCAATATTCTACAAAATACTGGCCTTTGACCTCTGGGTTTCTCAGTTTCTGAACCGAGGCCGATTCAGAATTTCACTAATTCGACGAGGAACAAGTTCCAAGAGTAAATTTAGAATTTGAATAATTCTTCAAAGAATAAGTGCCCTTAAAATTCTTCAAAATGCGGTCTTTTCAGTTAGAAATCTAGGCCGATTCAGAATTTCACGAATTCGACGAGGAACAAGTTCCAGCAGGGGATTCAATGTACTTTAAAATGGGGACCTCAATATTCATTCAAATAGCCTTACCTTTGAGTTAGGAATCGAGGACGATCCATAATTTCACTATTTCGTTGAGGAACAAGTTCCTAGAGCGAGTTTAGATTTGAACAATTCTTCAAAGAATACTGCATTTAAAATTCTGCAAAATGCGGTCTTTTCAGTCAAAAATCTTGGCCGAATCAGAATTTGACTAATTCGTTGAGGAACAAGTTCATACAAGGCTCTCAATATTCTACAAATAACTGGCCTTTGACCTCTGGGTTTCTCAGTTTCTTAGCCGTGGCCGATTCAGAATTTCACGAATTCGACGAGGAACAAGTTCCAAGAGTAAATTTAGAATTTCAATAATTCTTCAAAGAATAAGTGCCCTTAAAATTCTTCAAAATGCGGTCTTTTCAGTTAGAAATCTAGGCCGATTCAGAATTTCACTAATTCGATGAGGAGCAAGTTCCAAGAATTTAGAATTTGAACAAATCTTCAAAGAATAAGTGCCCTTGAAATTCTGCAAAATGCGGTCTTTTCAGTTAGAAATCTAGGCCAATTCAGTATTTGACTAATTTGTTGAGGATCAAGTTCAAAGAATGAATTTTGAATTTGAATAATTCTTCAAAGAATTAGTGCCCTTAAAATTTTTCAAAATGCGGGCTTTTGAGTCAGAAATCGAGGTCGATTCAGAATTTCACAAATTCGACGAGGAATAAGTTCCAACAGGGGATTCAATGTGCTTTAAAATGCGGACCTCAATATTCTTTAAAATGCCTGCCTTTGAGTTAGGAATCGAGGCCGATCCATAATTTGAGTATTTCGTTGTGGAACAAGTTCCAAGAGTGAGTTTAGATTTGAACAATTCTTCAAAGAATAGTGCCTTTAAAATTCTGCAAAATGCGGTCTTTTCAGTCAAAAATCTTGGCCGATTCAGAATTTGACTAATTCGTTGAGGAACAAGTTCATAGAAGTCTCTCAATATTTTAAAAAATACTGGCCTTTGACCTCTGGGTTTCTCGTTTTCTGAACCGAGGCCGATTCAGAATTGCCTGGGTTTCTCAGTTTTTAAACCGAGGTCGATTCAAAATTTCACTGATTCGCGAAGAACAAGTTCCAAGAGTAAATTTAGTATTTGAACAAATCTTCAAAGAATAAGTGCCCTTGAAATTCTGCAAAATGCGGTCTTTTCAGATAGAAATCTAGGCCGATTCAAAATTTGACTAATTTGTTGAGGATCAAGTTCAAAGAGTGAATTTTGAATTTGAATAATTCTTCAAAAAATAAGTGCCCTTAAAATTTTTCAAAATGCGGGCTTTTGAGTCAGAAATCGAGGTCGATTCAAAATTTCACTAATTCGACGAGGAACAAGTTCCAAGAGTAAATTTAGAATTTGAACAATTCTTCAAAGAATAAGTGCCCTTGAAATTCTGCAAAATGCGGTCTTTTCAGATAGAAATCTAGGCCGATTCAAAATTTGACTAATTTGTTGAGGAACAAGTTGCAAGAGTGAATTTAGAATTTGAATAATTCTTCAAAGAATAAGTGCCCTTAAAATTTTTCAAAATGCGGGCTTTTGAGTTAGAAATCGAGGTCGATTCAGTATTTGACTAATTTGTTGAGGATCAAGTTCAAAGAATGAATTTTGAATTTGAATAATTCTTCAAAGAATTAGTGCCCTTAAAATTTTTCAAAATGCGGGCTTTTGAGTCAGAAATCGAGGTCGATTCAGAATTTTACAAATTCGACGAGGAATAAGTTCCAACAGGGGATTCAATGTGCTTTAAAGTGCGGACCTCAATATTCTTTAAAATGCCTGCCTTTGAGTTAGGAATCGAGGCCGATCCATAATTTGAGTATTTCGTTGTGGAACAAGTTTATACAAGTCTCTCAACATTCTACAAAATACTGGCCTTTGACCTCTGTGTTTCTCAGTTTCTGAACCGAGGCCGATTCAGAATTTCACTAATTCGACGAGAAACAAGTTCCAAGAGTGAACTTCGAACTTAAAAAATTCTTCAAAGAATTTTGCCTTCAAAATTCTGCAAAATGCGGTCTTTTCAGTCAAAAATTTTGGCCGATTCAGAATTTGACTAATTCGTTGACGAACACGTTCATAGAAGTCTCTCAATATTTTAAAAAATACTGGCCTTTGACCTCTGGGTTTCTCGTTTTCTGAACCGAGGCCGATTCAGAATTGCCTGGGTTTCTCAGTTTTTAAACCGAGGTCGATTCAAAATTTCACTGATTCGCGAAGAACAAGTTCCAAGAGTGAATTTAGAATTTGAACAAATCTTCAAAGAATAAGTGCCCTTGAAATTCTGCAAAATGCGGTCTTTTCAGTTAGAAATCTAGGCCGATTCAAAATTTGACTAATTTGTTGAGGAACAAGTTGCAAGAGTGAATTTAGAATTTGAATAATTCTTCAAAGAATAAGTGCCCTTAAAATTTTCCAAAATGCGGGCTTTTGAGTTAGAAATCGAGGTCGATTCAGAATTTCACTCACTCGACGAGAAACAAGTTCCAAGAGTAAATTTAGAATTTGAACAATTCTTCAAAGAATAAGTGCCCTTGAAATTCTGCAAAATGCGGTCTTTTCAGTTAGAAATCTAGGCCAATTCAGAATTTGACTAATTTGTTGAGGAACAAGTTCAAAGAGTGAACTTTGAATTTGAATAATTCTTCAAAGAATTAGTGCCCTTAAAATTTTTCAAAATGCGGGCTTTTGAGTCAGAAATCGAGGTCGATTCAGAATTTCACAAATTCGACGAGGAACAAGTTCCAACAGGGGATTCAATGTTCTTTAAAATGCGGACCTCAATATTCTTTAAAATGCCTGCCTTTGAGTTAGGAATCGAGGCCGATCCATAATTTCACTATTTCGACGAGAAACAAGTTCCAAGAGTGAATTTAGAATTTAAATGATTCTTCAAAGAATAGTGCCTTTAAAATTCTGCAAAATGCGTTCTTTTCAGTCAAAAATCTTGGCCGATTTAGAATTTGACTATTTCGCTGAGGAACACGTTCATACAAGACTCTCAATATTCTACAAATAACTGGCCTTTGACCTCTGGGTTCTTCGATTTCACTATTTCGACGAGAAACAAGTTCCAAGAGCGAATTTAGAATTCGAATAATTCTTCAAAGAATACGGTCTTTTCAGTCAGAAAGCGAGGCCGAATCAGAATTTGACTAATTCGTTGAGGAACAAGTTCATACAAGGCTCTCAATATTCTACAAAATACTGGCCTTTGACCTCTGGGTTTCTCAGTTTCTGAACCGAGGTCGATTCAGAATTTCATTAATTCGACGAGGAACAAGTTCCGACGGGGGATTCAATGTTCTTTAAAATGCGGACCTCAATATTCTTTGAAATGCCTGCGTTTCAGTTAGGAATCGAGGCCGATCCATAATTTCAATATTTCGACGAGAAACAAGTTCCAAGAGTGAATTTAGAATTTGAATAATTCTTCAAAGAATACGGTCTTTTCAGTCAGAAATCTAGGCCGATTCAGAATTTGACTAATTCGTTGAGGAACAAGTTCATACAAGGCTCTCAATATTCTACAAATAATTGGCCTTTGACCTCTGGGTTTCTCAGTTTCTTAACCGTGGCCGATTCAGAATTTCACTAATTCGACGAGGAACAAGTTCCAAGAGTAAATTTAGAATTTCAATAATTCTTCAAAGAATACGGTCTTTTCAGTTAGAAATCTAGGCCGATTCAGAATTTCACTAATTCGATGAGGAGCAAGTTCCAAGAATTTAGAATTTGAACAAATCTTCAAAGAATAAGTGCCCTTGAAATTCTGCAAAATGCGGTCTTTTCAGTTAGAAATCTAGGCCGATTCAGAATTTGACTAATTTGTTGAGGAACAAGTTCAAAGAATGAATTTTGAATTTGAATAATTCTTCAAAGAATAAGTGCCCTTAAAATTTTTCAAAATGCGGGCTTTTGAGTCAGAAATCGAGGTCGATTCAGAATTTCACTAATTCGCGAGGAACAAGTTCCAACAGGGGATTCAATGTTCTTTAAAATGCGGACCTCAATATTCTTTAAAATGCCTGCCTTTGAGTTAGGAATCGAGGCCGATCCATAATTTGAGTATTTCGTTGTGGAACAAGTTCCAAGAGTGAGTTTAGATTTGAACAATTCTTCAAAGAATAGTGCCTTTAAAATTCTGCAAAATGCGGTCTTTTCAGTCAAAAATCTTGGCCGATTCAGAATTTGACTAATTCGTTGAGGAACAAGTTCATACAAGGCTCTCAATATTCTACAAAATACTGGCCTTTGACCTCTGGGTTTCTCGTTTTCTGAACCGAGGCCGATTCAGAATTGCCTGGTTTCTCAGTTTTTAAACCGAGGCCGATTCAAAATTTCACTAATTCGCGAAGAACAAGTTCCAAGAGTAAATTTAGAATTTGAATAATTCTTCAAATAATAAGTGCCCTTAAAATTCTTCAAAATGCGGTCTTTTCAGTTAGAAATCTAGGCCGATTCAGAATTTGACTAATTTGTTGAGGATCAAGTTCAAAGAGTGAATTTTGAATTTGAATAATTCTTCAAAAAATAAGTGCCCTTAAAATTTTTCAAAATGCGGGCTTTTGAGTCAGAAATCGAGGTCGATTCAGAATTTCACAAATTCGACGAGGAATAAGTTCCAAGAGTAAATTTAGAATTTGAACAATTCTTCAAAGAATAAGTGCCCTTGAAATTCTGCAAAATGCGGTCTTTTCGATAGAAATCTAGGCCGATTCAAAATTTGACTAATTCGTTGAGGATCAAGTTCAAAGAGTGAATTTAGAATTTGAATAATTCTTCAAAGAATAAGTGCCCTTAAAATTCTTCAAAATGCGGTCTTTTCAGTTAGAAATCGAGGCCGATTCAGAATTTGACTAATTCGTTGAGGAACAAGTTCAAAGAATGAATTTAGAATTTGAATAATTCTTCAAAGAATAAGTGCCCTTAAAATTCTTCAAAATGCGGCTTTTGAGTCAGAAATCGAGGTCGATTCAGAATTTCACAAATTCGACGAGGAATAACTTCCAACAGGGGATTCAATGTGCTTTAAAATGCGGACCTCAATATTCTTTAAAATGCCTGCCTTTGAGTTAGGAATCGAGGCCGATCCATAATTTGAGTATTTCGTTGTGGAACAAGTTTATACAAGGCTCTCAACATTCTACAAAATACTGGCCTTTGACCTCTGGGTTTCTCAGTTTCTGAACCGAGGCCGATTCAGAATTTCACTAATTCGACGAGAAACAAGTTCCAAGAGTGAATTTCGAACTTAAAAAATTCTTCAAAGAATTTTGCCTTCAAAATTCTGCAAAATGCGGTCTTTTCAGTCAAAAATCTTGGCCGATTCAGAATTTGACTAATTCGTTGAAGAACACGTTCATACAAGGCTCTCAATATTCTAAAAAATACTGGCCTTTGACCTCTGGGTTTCTCGTTTTCTGAACCGAGGCCGATTCAGAATTGCCTGGTTTCTCAGTTTTTAAACCGAGGCCGATTCAAAATTTCACTAATTCGACGAGGAACAAGTTCCAAGAGTAAATTTAGAATTTGAACAAATCTTCAAAGAATAAGTGCCCTTGAAATTCTGCAAAATGCGGTCTTTTCAGTTAGAAATCTAGGCCGATTCAGAATTTGACTAATTTGTTGAGGAACAAGTTGCAAGAGTGAATTTAGAATTTGAATAATTCTTCAAAGAATAAGTGCCCTTAAAATTTTTCAAAATGCGGGCTTTTGAGTTAGAAATCGAGGTCGATTCAGAATTTCACTCACTCGACGAGAAACAAGTTCCAAGAGTAAATTTAGAATTTGAACAATTCTTCAAAGAATAAGTGCCCTTGAAATTCTGCAAAATGCGGTCTTTTCAGTTAGAAATCTAGGCCGATTCAGAATTTGACTAATTTGTTGAGGAACAAGTTCAAAGAGTGAATTTAGAATTTGAATAATTCTTCAAAGAATAAGTGCCCTTAAAATTTTTCAAAATGCGGGCTTTTGAGTTAGAAATCGAGGTCGATTCAGAATTTCACTAATTCGACGAGGAATAAGTTCCAACATGGGATTCAATGTTCTTTAAAATGCGGACCTCAATATTCTTTAAAATGCCTGCCTTTGAGTTAGGAATCGAGGCCGATCCATAATTTCACTATTTCGACGAGAAACAAGTTCCAAGAGTAAATTTAGAATTTGAATAATTCTTCAAAGAATAGTGCCTTTAAAATTCTGCAAAATGCGTTCTTTTCAGTCAAAAATCTTGGCCGATTCAGAATTTGACTAATTCGTTGAGGAACACGTTCATACAAGGCTCTCAATATTCTACAAATAACTGGCCTTTGACCTCTGGGTTCTTCGATTTCACTATTTCGACGAGAAACAAGTTCCAAGAGCGAATTTAGAATTCGAATAATTCTTCAAAGAATACGGTCTTTTCAATCAGAAAGCGAGGCCGAATCAGAATTTGACTAATTCGTTGAGGAACAAGTTCATACAAGGCTCTCAATATTCTGCAAAATACTGGCCTTTGACCTCTTTGTTTCGCAGTTTCTGAACCGAGGTCGATTCAGAATTTCTTTAATTCGACGAGGAACAAGTTCCGACGGGGGATTCAATGTTCTTTAAAATGCGGACCTCAATATTCTTTAAAATGCCTGCCTTTGAGTTAGGAATCGAGGCCGATCCATAATTTGAGTATTTCGTTGTGGAACAAGTTCCAAGAGTGAGTTTAGATTTGAACAATTCTTCAAAGAATACTGCCTTTAAAATTCTGCAAAATGCAGTCTTTTTAGTCAAAAATCTTGGCCGATTCAGAATTTGACTAATTCGTTGAGGAACACGTTCATACAAGGCTCTCAATATTCTACAAAATACTGGCCTTTGACCTCTGGGTTTCTCAGTTTTTAAACCGAGGCCGATTCAAAATTTCACTAATTCGACGAGGAACAAGTTCCAAGAGTAAATTTAGAATTTGAACAAATCTTCAAAGAATAAGTGCCTTAAAATTCTTCTGAATGCGGTCTTTTCAGTTAGAAATCTAGGCCGATTCAGAATTTGACTAATTTGTTGAGGAACAAGTTCAAAGAGTGAATTTAGAATTTGAATAATTCTTCAAAGAATAAGTGCCCTTAAAATTCTTCAAAATGCGGTCTTTTCAGTCAGAAATCTAGGCCGATTCAGAATTTGACTAATTCGTTGAGGATCAAGTTCAAAGAATGAATTTAGAATTTGAATAATTCTTCAAAGAATAAGTGCCCTTAAAATTTTTCAAAATGCGGGCTTTTGAGTCAGATATCGAGGTCGATTCAAAATTTCACTAATTCGACGAGGAATAACTTCCAACAGGGGATTCAATGTGCTTTAAAATGTGGACCTCAATATTCTTTAAAATGCCTGCCTTTGAGTTAGGAATCGAGGCCGATCCATAATTTGAGTATTTCGTTGTGGAACAAGTTTATACAAGGCTCTCAACATTCTACAAAAAACTGGCCTTTGACCTCTGGGTTTCTCAGTTTCTGAACCGAGGCCGATTCAGAATTTCACTAATTCGACGAGAAACAAGTTCCAAGAGTGAACTTCGAATTTGAATAATTCTTCAAAGAATAGTGCCTTTAAAATTCTGCAAAATGCGGTCTTTTCAGTCAAAAATCTTGGCCGATTCAGAATTTGACTAATTCGTTGAGGAACACGTTCATACAAGGCTCTCAATATTCTAAAAAATACTGGCCTTTGACCTCTGGGTTTCTCGATTTCTGAACCGAGGCCGATTCAGAATTGCCTGGGTTTCTCAGTTTTTAAACCGAGGCCGATTCAAAATTTCACTAATTCGACGAGGAACAAGTTCCAAGAGTAAATTTAGAATTTGAACAAATCTTCAAAGAATAAGTGCCCTTAAAATTCTGCAAAATGCGGTCTTTTCAGTTAGAAATCTAGGCCGATTCAGAATTTGACTAATTCGTTGAGGAACAAGTTCAATGAGTGAATTTAGAATTTGAATAATTCTTCAAAGAATAAGTGCCCTTAAAATTTTTCAAAATGCGGGCTTTTGAGTCAGAAATCGAGGCCGATTCAGAATTTCACTAATTCGACGAGAAACAAGTTCCAAGAGTAAATTTAGAATTTGAACAAATCTTCAAAGAATAAGTGCCCTTAAAATTCTGCAAAATGCGGTCTTTTCAGTTAGAAATCTAGGCCGATTCAGAATTTGACTAATTTGTTGAGGATCAAGTTCAAAGAGTGAATTTTGAATTTGAATAATTCTTCAAAGAATAAGTGCCCTTAAAATTTTTCAAAATGCGGGCTTTTGAGTCAGAAATCGAGGTCGATTCAGAATTTCACAAATTCGACGAGGAATAAGTTCCAACAGGGGATTCAATGTGCTTTAAAATGTGGACCTCAATATTCTTTAAAATGCCTGCCTTTAGGTTACGAATCGAGGCCGATCCATAATTTGAGTATTTCGTTGTGGAACAAGTTTCAAGAGTGAGTTTAGATTTAAACAATTCTTCAAAGAATAGTGCCTTTGAAATTCTGCAAAATGCGGTCTTTTCAGTCAAAAATCTTGGCCGATTCAGAATTTGACTAATTCGTTGAGGAACAAGTTTATACAAGGCTCTCAATATTCTACAAAATACTGGCCTTTGACCTCTGGGTTTCTCAGTTTTTAAACCGAGGCCGATTCAGAATTTCACTAATTCGACGAGGAACAAGTTCCAAGAGTAAATTTAGAATTTGAACAAATTTTTAAAGAATAAGTGCCTTAAAATTCTTCTGAATGCGGTCTTTTCAGTTAGAAATCTAGGCCGATTCAGAATTTGACTAATTCGTTGAGGATCAAGTTCAAAGAGTGAATTTAGAATTTGAATAATTCTTCAAAGAATAAGTGCCCTTAAAATTCTGCAAAATGCGGTCTTTTCAGTTAGAAATCTAGGCCGATTCAGAATTTGACTAATTTGTTGAGGATCAAGTTCAAAGAGTGAATTTTGAATTTGAATAATTCTTCAAAGAATAAGTGCCCTTAAAATTTTTCAAAATGCGGGCTTTTGAGTCAGAAATCGAGGTCGATTCAGAATTTCACAAATTCGACGAGGAATAAGTTCCAACAGGGGATTCAATGTGCTTTAAAATGCGGACCTCAATATTCTTTAAAATGCCTGCCTTTGAGTTAGGAATCGAGGCCGATCCATAATTTGAGTATTTCGTTGTGGAACAAGTTTCAAGAGTGAGTTTAGATTTGAACAATTCTTCAAAGTGCCTTTAAAATTCTGCAAAATGCGGTCTTTTCAGTCAAAAATCTTGGCCGATTCAGAATTTGACTAATTCGTTGAGGAACAAGTTCATACAAGGCTCTCAATATTCTACAAAATACTGGCCTTTGACCTCTGGGTTTCTCAGTTTCTGAACCGAGGCCGACAATTTCACTATTTCGCTGAGGAACACGTTCATACAAGGCTCTCAATATTCTACAAAATACTGGCCTTTGACCTCTGGGTTTCTCAGTTTCTGAACCGAGGCCGATTCAGAATTTCACTAATTCGACGAGGAACAAGTTCCAAGAGTAAATTTAGAATTTCATAATTGCCCTTAAAATTCTTCAAAATGCGGTCTTTTCAGTCAGAAATCTAGGCCGATTCAGAATTTCACTAATTCGACGAGGAACAAGTTCCAACAGGGGATTCAATGTTCTTTAAAATGGGACCTCAATATTCTTTCAAATGCCTTCCTTTGAGTTAGGAATCGAGGACGATCCATAATTTGAGTATTTCGTTGAGGAACAAGTTCCAAGAGTGAGTTTAGAATTTGAATAATTCTTCAAAGAATACTGCCTTTAAAATTCTGCAAAATGCGGTCTTTTCAGTCAAAAATCTTGGCCGATTCAGAATTTGACTAATTCGTTGAGGAACAGGTTCATACAAGGCTCTCAATATTCTACAAATAACTGGCCTTTGACCTCTGGGTTTCTCAGTTTCTAAACCGAGGCCGATTCAGAATTTCACTAATTCGACGAGGAACAAGTTCCAAGAGTAAATTTAGAATTTGAACAAATCTTCAAAGAATAAGTGCCTTTAAAATTCTGCAAAATGCGGTCTTTTCAGTTAGAAATCTAGGCCGATTCAGAATTTGACTAATTTGTTGAGGAACAAGTTCAAAGAGTGAATTTTGAATTTGAATAATTCTTCAAAGAATAAGTGCCCTTAAAATTTTTCAAAATGCGGGCTTTTGAGTCAGAAATCTAGGCCGATTCAGAATTTGACTTATTCGTTGAGGACCAAGTTCCTACAAAGCTCTCAATATTCTACAAAACACTGACCTTTGACCCAGAAATCTAGGCCGAATCAGAATTTGACTAATTCGTTGAGGAACAAGTTCATACAAGGCTCTCAATATTCTACAAAATACTGGCCTTTGACCTCTGGGTTTCTCAGTTTCTGAACCGAGGCCGATTCAGAATTTGACTAATTCGACGAGGAAAGTTCAAGAGTGAATTTAGAATTGAATAATTCTTCAAAGAATAAGTGTTTAAAATTCTTTAAAATCCGGGCTTTTGAGCCAGAAATCGAGGTCGATTCAGAATTTCACTAATTCGACGAGGAACAAGTTCCGACGGGGGATTCAATGTTCTTTAAAATGCGGACCTCAATATTCTTTAAAATGCCTGCCTTTGAGTTAGGAATCGAGGCCGATCCATAATTTGAGTATTTCGTTGTGGAACAAGTTTCAAGAGTGAGTTTAGATTTAAACAATTCTTCAAAGAATAGTGCCTTTGAAATTCTGCAAAATGTGGTCTTTTCAGTCAAAAATCTTGGCCGATTCAGAATTTGACTAATTCGTTGAGGAACAAGTTTATACAAGGCTCTCAACATTCTACAAAATACTGGCCTTTGACCTCTGGGTTTCTCAGTTTCTGAACCGAGGCCGATTCAGAATTTCACTAATTCGACGAGAAACAAGTTCCAAGAGTGAACTTCGAATTTGAATAATTCTTCAAAGAATAGTGCCTTTAAAATTCTGCAAAATGCGGTCTTTTCAATCAAAAATATTGGCCGATTCAGAATTTGACTAATTCGTTGAGGAACACGTTCATACAAGGCTCTCAATATTCTAAAAAATACTGGCCTTTGACCTCTGGGTTTCTCGTTTTCTGAACCGAGGCCGATTCAGAATTGCCTGGGTTTCTCAGTTTTTAAACCGAGGCCGATTCAAAATTTCACTAATTCGACGAGGAACAAGTTCCAAGAGTAAATTTAGAATTTGAACAAATCTTCAAAGAATAAGTGCCTTAAAATTCTGAAAAATGCGGTCTTTTCAGTTAGAAATCTAGGCCGATTCAGAATTTGACTAATTTGTTGAGGATCAAGTTCTAAGAGTGAATTTAGAATTTGAATAATTCTTCAAAGAATAAGTGCCCTTAAAATTCTTCAAAATGCGGGCTTCTGAGTCAGAAATCGAGGCCGATTCAGAATTTCACTAACTCGACGAGAAACAAGTTCCAAGAGTAAATTTAGAATTTGAACAATTCTTCAAAGAATAAGTGCCCTTGAAATTCTGCAAAATGCGGTCTTCTCAGTTAGAAATCTAGGCCGATTCAGAATTTGACTAATTCGTTGAGGAACAAGTTCAAAGAGTGAACTTTGAATTTGAATAATTCTTCAAAGAATAAGTGCCCTTAAAATTCTTCAAAATGCGGGCTTTTGAGTCAGAAATCGAGGTCGATTCAGAATTTCACAAATTCGACGAGGAACAAGTTCCAACAGGGGATTCAATGTTCTTTAAAATGCGGACCTCAATATTCTTTAAAATGCCTGCCTTTGAGTTAGGAATCGAGGCCGATCCATAATTTCACTATTTCGACGAGAAACAAGTTCCACGAGTAAATTTAGATTGAACAATTCTTCAAAAAATGCCTGAAATTCTGCAAAATGCGGTCTTTTCAGACAGAAATCTAGGCCGATTCAGAATTTGACTAATTCGTTGAGGAACAAGTTCAATAATTTAGAATCTCAATAATTCTTCAAAAATAAGTGCCCTTAAACTTCTCAATCGGGCTTCTCAGTTAGAAACCGAGGCCGATTCAGAATTTCACTAATTCGACGAGAAACAAGTTCCAAGAGTAAATTTAGAATTTGAACAATTCTTCAAAGAATAGTGCCTTTAAAATTCTGCAAAATGCGTTCTTTTCAGTCCAAAATCTTGGCCGATTTAGAATTTGACTATTTCGCTGAGGAACACGTTCATACAAGGCTCTCAATATTCTACAAATAACTGGCCTTTGACCTCTGGGTTCTTCGATTTCACTATTTCGACAGAAACAAGTTCCAAGAGCGAATATAGAATTCGAATAATTCTTCAAAGAATACGGTCTTTTCAGTCAGAAAGCGAGGCCGATTCAGAATTTGACTAATTCGTTGAGGAACACGTTCATACAAGGCTCTCAATATTCTACAAAATACTGGCCTTTGACCTCTGGGTTCTTCGATTTCACTATTTCGACAGAAACATTCCAGAGGATATAAATTCGAATAATTCTTCAAAGAATACGGTCTTTTCAGTAAGAAAGCGAGGCCGATTCAGAATTTGACTAATTCGACGAGAAACAAGTTCCAAGAGTGAACTTCGAATTTGAATAATTCTTCAAAGAATAGTGCCTTTAAAATTCTGCAAAATGCGGTCTTTTCAATCAAAAATATTGGCCGATTCAGAATTTGACTAATTCGTTGAGGAACACGTTCATACAAGGCTCTCAATATTCTAAAAAATACTGGCCTTTGACCTCTGGGTTTCTCAGTTTTTAAACCGAGGCCGATTCAAAATTTCACTAATTCGACGAGGAACAAGTTCCAAGAGTAAATTTAGAATTTGAACAAATCTTCAAAGAATAAGTGCCCTTAAAATTCTGCAAAATGCGGTCTTTTCAGTTAGAAATCTAGGCCGATTCAGAATTTGACTAATTTGTTGAGGAACAAGTTCAAAGAGTGAATTTAGAATTTGAATAATTCTTCAAAGAATAAGTGCCCTTAAAATTTTTCAAAATGCGGGCTTTTGAGTCAGAAATCTAGGTCGATGCAGAATTTGACTTATTCGTTGAGGACCAAGTTCCTACAAAGCTCTCAATATTCTACAAAACACTGACCTTTGACCCAGAAATCTAGGCCGATTCAGAATTTGACTAATTCGTTGAGGAACACGTTCATACAAGGCTCTCAATATTCTACAAAATACTGGCCTTTGACCTCTGGGTTTCTCAGTTTCTGAACCGAGGCCGATTCAGAATTTCACTAATTCGACGAGGAACAATCCAAGAGTGAATTTAGAATTTGAGTAATTCTCAAAGAATAAGTGCATTTAAAATTCTTCAAAATCCGGTCTTTTGAGTCAGAAATCGAGGTCGATTCAGAATTTCACTAATTCGACGAGGAACAAGTTCCGACGGGGGATTCAATGTGCTTTAAAATGCGGACCTCAATATTCTTTAAAATCCTCAAATCGAGGTCGATCCATAATTTGAGTATTTCGTTGTGGAACAAGTTCCAAAAGCGAGTTTAGATTTGAACAATTCTTCAAAGAATACTGCCTTTAAAATTCTGCAAAATGCGGTCTTTTCAGTCAAAAATCTTGGCCGATTCAGAATTTGACTAATTCGTTGAGGAACAAGTTTATACAAGGCTCTCAATATTCTACAAAATACTGGCCTTTGACCTCTGGGTTTCTCAGTTTTTAAACCGAGGCCGATTCAAAATTTCACTAATTCGACGAGGAACAAGTTCCAAGAGTAAATTTAGAATTTGAACAAATTTTTAAAGAATAAGTGCCTTAAAATTCTTCTGAATGCGGTCTTTTCAGTTAGAAATCTAGGCCGATTCAGAATTTGACTAATTTGTTGAGGAACAAGTTCAAAGAGTGAATTTAGAATTTGAATAATTCTTCAAAGAATAAGTGCCCTTAAAATTCTTCAAAATGCGGTCTTTTCAGTCAGAAATCTAGGCCGATTCAGAATTTCACAAATTCGACGAGGAATAAGTTCCAACAGGGGATTCAATGTACTTTAAAATGCGGACCTCAATATTCTTTAAAATGCCTTCCTTTGAGTTAGGAATCGAGGCCGATCCATAATTTGAGTATTTCGTTGTGGAACAAGTTCCAAGAGTGAGTTTAGATTTGAACAATTCTTCAAAGAATAGTGCCTTTGAAATTCTGCAAAATGCGGTCTTTTCAGTCAAAAATCTTGGCCGATTCAGAATTTGACTAATTCGTTGAGGAACAAGTTCATACAAGGCTCTCAATATTCCACAAATAATTGGCATTTGACCTCTGGGTTTCTCGATTTCTGAACCGAGGCCGATTCAGAATTGCCTGGGTTTCTCAGTTTTTAAACCGAGGCCGATTCAAAATTTCACTAATTCGACGAGGAACAAGTTCCAAGAGTAAATTTAGAATTTGAACAAATTTTTAAAGAATAAGTGCCCTTAAAATTTTTCAAAATGCGGTCTTTTCAGTTAGAAATCTAGGCCGATTCAGAATTTCACGAATTCGACGAGCAACAAGTTCCAAGAGTAAATTTAGAATTTCAATAATTCTTCAAAGAATAAGTGCCCTTAAAATTCGTCAAAATGCGGTCTTTTCAGTTAGAAATCGAGGCCGATTCAGAATTTCACGAATTCGACGAGGAATAAGTTCCAGCAGGGGATTCAATGTACTTTAAAATGCGGACCTCAATATTCATTAAAATGCTTTCCTTTGAGTTAGGAATCGAGGACGATCCATAATTTGAGTATTTCGTTGTGGAACAAGTTCCAAGAGTGAGTTTAGATTTGAACAATTCTTCAAAGAATACTGCCTTTAAAATTCTGCAAAATGCGGTCTTCCAGTCAAAAATCTTGGCCGATTCAGAATTTGACTAATTCGTTGATTCGTTTCACGAATTCGACGAGGAACAAGTTCCAAGAGTAAATTTAGAATTTGAATAATTCTTCAAAGAATTAGTGCCCTTAAAATTCGTCAAAATGCGGTCTTTTCAGTTAGAAATCGAGGCCGATTCAGAATTTCACGAATTCGACGAGGAATAAGTTCCAGCAGGGGATTCAATGTACTTTAAAATGCGGACCTCAATATTCATTAAAATGCTTTCCTTTGAGTTAGGAATCGAGGACGATCCATATTTTGAGTATTTCGTTGTGGAACAAGTTCCAAGAGCGAGTTTAGATTTGAACAATTCTTCAAAGAATACTGCATTTAAAATTCTGCAAAATGCGGTCTTCTCAGTCAAAAATCTAGGCCGATTCAGAATTTGACTAATTCGTTGAGGATCAAGTTTAAAGAGTGAATTTAGAATTTGAATAATTCTTCAAAGAATAAGTGCATTTAAAATTTTTCAAAATGCGGGCTTTTGAGTCAGAAATCGAGGTCGATTCAGAATTTGACTAGTCCGTTGAGGAACAAGTTCATACAAGGCTCTCAATATTCTACAAAACACTGCCCTTCAACCCAAAACCGAGGCTTTTGAGCCAGAAATCGAGGTCGATTCAGAATTTCACTAATTCCACGAGGAACAAGTTCCGACGGGGGATTCAATGTTCTTTAAAATGCGGACCTCTATATTCTTTAAAATGCCTGCCTTTGAGTTATGAATCGAGGACGATCCATAATTTCACTATTTCGACGAGAAACAAGTTCCAAGAGTGAATTTAGAATTTGAATGATTCTTCAAAGAATAGTGCCTTTAAAGTTCTGCAAAATGCGTTCTTTTCAGTCAAAAATCTTGGCCGATTTAGAATTTGATTATTTCGCTGAGGATTCTACAAAGTACTGGCCTTTGACCTCTGGGTTCTTCGATTTCACTATTTCGACGAGAAACAAATTCCAAGAGCGAATATAGAATTTGAATAATTCTTCAAAGAATACGGTCTTTTCAGTCAGAAATCTAGGCCGATTCAGATTTTGACTAATTCGTTGAGGAACAAGTTCATACAAGGCTCTCAATATTCTACAAATAACTGGCCTTTGACCTCCGGCTTTCGCAGTTTCTAAGCCGTGGCCAATTCAGAATTTCACGATTTCCACGAGAAACAAGTTTCAAGAGCGAATTTAGAATTCGAATAATTCTTCAAAGAATACGGTCTTTTCAGTAAGAAATCTAGGCCGATTCAGAATTTGACAATTCGTTGAGGAAGAAGTTCATACAAGGCTATCAATATTCTACAAATAACTGGCCTTTGACCTCTGGGTTTCTCAGTTTCTGAGCCGTGGCCGATTCAGAATTTGACTAATTCGTTGAGGAACAAGTTCATACAAGGCTCTCAATATTCTAAAAATAACTGGCCTTTGACCTCTGGGTTTCTCAGTTTCTTAGTCGCGGCCGATTCAGAATTTCACTAATTCGACGAGGAACAAGTTCGAAGAGTAAATTTAGAATTTGAACAAATCTTCAAAGAATAAGTGCCCTTTAAATTCTGCAAAATGCGGTCTTTTCAGTTAGAAATCTAGGCGGATTCAGAATTTGACTAATTTGTTGAGGAAGAAGTTCAATGAGTGAATTTAGAATTTGAATAATTCTTCACTCTTCGTTTTTTCGTTTTTGCTTTCGCTTCCTCGCTCCGACCTCTCATTTTCATCCTCCTTTCTCTCCGAGCCTTTCCGCTCGTCTTTTTTTTCTTTCCACTTAGTTTTATGGTTTTTGTGTTTTGTTTTCGTGTGGCTCTCCTGAGTCCGATTGTGTGTTCTTAGGGTTACCCTTGGTTGTGCTTTTTATTTTAACTTTTATTTTGGCTTTATATCCCACAATATAAAAATAATAAATAAAAAAAATATGTTTGTCTGTGTTAAAAAAACTGCCAAAATTCTAAATCCACCTCTATTCCGGTCATTGGGTGTTGGCTGTGTGATAACCTCATACATGTGAAGTGTGCTGGTAACACAGGCCGCTCCAAGTCCCGGCAAATGGGCCTCCAACTCCAACTCCTCCTATATTAAATACTTATGTCTGCTAATAATAAAATGTTGGCAACTCCTAATGCTTGCACACTGGACACTGGGAAATCAGCAAACCCGTCTAGTCCGTTGCTTTTAGCGTCCAGTTTGTCCGCTCTAGGTAGTAATTTATCTCCTCCAAAGGCGGTTGGGGTTCCACAAACTACTGAGGCTAATTCTTCTGCCCCAGTTATGTGAATCCTAAACTTTTGGTAGGGGTTCCGCAGAGGAAGCATCTTTGTTTCCAGACTGGACCTGATCTTACATCGGAAGATGTAAATCGTATATCAATTCCGAAGTCCAGGTCTCAATTCAACTGTGGATAAATTTAAGTTTTCTTATTCTAGGGAGATCGCATCTTTTAAAATTACCTTCTTCGAGCTTATTTGTTGTAGAGATTTTTGGCCAGAGCATGTAGTTATGGAGTTTACGGTGAAGAAAAAAACCGGCATCCGGTTTCCCTAACACCTTCGTCACTCCCAAAAAACTAGAACCCTTTCTTCTAGCGTATCAAACGTTAGAGGACTTAAATCCAAACTTAGTCGATTTTTTCTTAGTAGCTTTGGTTTTAATTATCTATCCGACGTGGCTTAGCCTGACATTTTGATTCCGAAGTCTTAGGAATAACTTTTCTGTTTTTAACGTGACCTTGCTGGTCGTGGTGGCGGCGTTCTTGTTGCTGTTAACTCGCCTTACCTTCGGAACTTATTTCTACTACCCTGTAGATATGAATTTATTTGTGTTAAATTGATTTGAATGGCATTTTTTTATTTCTAACATCTCCTATTCCTCCTTCTTCTGATCTTTCTGTTTATATGTGCCATTTAAACTCTATTAGAAACGTTTCGAATTTTGTAACCGATAAGGACTACCCTGTCGTTTTGGGCGATTTCAATCTCCCTGAAATATGTTGGTCCACTATTCCTTATCCAATTCGGTATTACCGGTAATAGTCACGACTTTATTGGTGGTATCCTTGAATTGTCACTATCCCAATCATTTTGTCAAAAATTCTCTGAGTAGGCAATTGGATTTGATTTTTTGCTTGGATCCCTCTAAACGCTTGTATCTAGAATTGATCCTCTTTCTTTTCCTGAGGTCCCTTATCATCCTTCAATTGGTTTATCAATTGACTCTCCTTGTCGAAAAATCTTGTCTGCTTGTCCGTCTATTGCCTCATACATTTCCAAAAAACTGATTTTCGAAAACTAAATAAGCTTATTAATGACTTCGACTGGTCTAACTTGTACATGTCTAAGAATCTTGACATTGCAATAAATTTATTTTATAATGCTCTAAATTCTATTTTTACACAATGTGTTCCCATTTGCTGTCATAGTAACATATATGCCTGTGTGGTATTTACCTTAGCTAATGAATTTAAAGAATGTTAAGCTTAAGTTGTTTAGAAAGTTCAAATTATCCGGGAATCCTAGTGACGTCTCCCGTTATCTTTTGGCTCGATCCCAATTTTCGGTTTATAGCACATATGCTATAAGCCCTACCTTTCTCGCTGTAAAATTCAATTTCGCCGTAACCTCAAACAATTTTTAATTTCGCCATTCAAATACCTCTATCTTTCCTTCTTCCTTATCTTTTATGGATGAGAAAGCATACCACCAGTCTATTGCTTACTTTTTGGTACTTTTCCATCTACCTATTCGACGTCAAATTTATTGATCCCTCCCTTTGACCTTCCTCGTCAAAACTACCTTTAATACGGAAATTCAGTTGCTTGAACTTAAGCTAATCAACCAGTTTTTTTGCCGGGGCCGGATGGGGTTCCCAGCTGCGTATTAAGGCATTGTGCGGAATCTCTATGTAAGCCCATTCTTAAAATTTTTAACTTATCAATCAGCCTCTCTTCTTTCCCTACTATTCGGAAGGAGTCTTTTATTATTCCTCTCCATAAAAAAGGAAGCAAATCTGATGCTCAAAACTAAGAGGCATATCAAAACTGTCTGCTATTTCTAAGATTTTTGAGAGACTCTTAACTTATCATCTTCAACATTTATGTAAGTCTCTAATTTCACCCTGTCACCTGGATTTGTAAAACAAAGGTCGACCACGACTAATCTCCTAGAATTTTCCTCACTGGTAATTAAAGGTTTTAAAAGCAAATGTTATTTACACAGATTTTAGCAAGGCTTTTAATTCTGTTAACCATTCCTTGCTTTTATATAAACTAAACATGACAGGTTTTCAATCTAACCTTGTTACCTGGATAAGGAATTATCTTACTGAAAGAACTCAAAGAGTTCTTTTTAAGAAATCATTATCTAATAGTATAACTGTGTCGTCAGGGGTCCCCCTTTATATAAATGATCTTCCATCAGTTATATCACACTCTCGTGTTTTTATGTTTTTATTCAATTTGCTAAATTTAAATGCTTCTAAGTGCAAAATTATGACCTTCTGTCGGGGCACTCCACTCTTGGTCTCCTATCATCTTAATCAAAATGCACTTCAACGTATAGGCTCGATAAATGATTTAGGAATTTTACTTGATTCTAAATTAAAATTTGATAGTCACATTTTATCCACTGTCATAAAACCATGGGAGTTCTTGGATTTGTGAAGAGATGGTCTAAAGAATTCGATGACCCTTAACGACCAAGATTTTATATGTGTCTCTTGTTCGCCCAATCTTAGAATACGGTTCATGCGTTTGGTGCCCTCAATATAAGGTGCATCAAAATCGTATTGAGTCCGTTCAAAGAAAGTTTTTGCTTTTTGCTCTCCGTGGCTTAAATTGGAATTCGGAATTGAGCCTTCCCTCGTACTCTAGTAGACTACAACTTATAGATTTGCCGTCCCTAGTAAACCGTAGAACCCTTCTTAACACTCTTTTATGCATGGTTGACTCTCCTGAGTTGGTTAGCCGAATTAGTTTTGCAGTTCCTTCTAGACCTCTGCGGACCTTCACTCCTTTAGTGGCCTGTCCAGCCACATCTAATTATTTAATGTATGAGCCTTTTTTAAATTTATGTAGAGACTATAATAGTTTGTACCACTTAGTTTGCTCCTCTCCTAGTATGCAATCAATCAAAACTAGTATTTTATTGCACCTTCGTTTTAATCCTTCTCTTCCTTAATAGAATACTTCATTGCCTACTCCATTTCTTGATTCAATTAGTTTTTTTTCACGTATCGTGTCACGTGACTCTGCCCCAAGGTCGGTTGGGCGTTTGAGCTATCGAGCTTGGTAACCCGCGCGTAAACATGCTTTCGCCTGGTTTTGTGGGGCCACTTGATCGTACTATTCTTTGTACGTCTACGTCCATTAAAAAAAAAAAAATAAAAAAATAAAAAAATAAGTGCCCTTAAAATTTTTCAAAATGCGGGCTTTTGAGTCAGAAATCGAGGTCGATTCAGAATTTCAATAATTCGACGAAGACCAAGTTCCGACGGGGGATTCAATGTTCTTTAAAATGCGGACCTCAATATTCTTTAAAATGCCTGCTTTTGAGTTAGGAATCGAGGCCGATCCATAATTTCATTATTTCGACGAGAAACAAGTTCCAAGAGTGAATTTAGAATTTGAATAATTCTTCAAAGAATTCTGCCTTTGAAATTCTGCAAAATGCGGTCTTTTCAGTCAAAAATATTGGCCGATTCAGAATTTGACTAATTCGTTGAGAAACACGTTCATACAAGGCTCTCAATATTCTAAAAAATACTGGCCTTTGACCTCTGGGTTTCTCGATTTCTGAACCGAGGCTGATTCAGAATTGCCAGAATTGCCAGAATTGCCTGGCCTTTGGCCTCTGGGTTTCTCAGTTTTTAAACCGAGGCCGATGCAAAAGTTCACTAATTCGACGAGAAACAAGTTCCAAGAGTGAACTTCGAATTTGAATAATTCTTCAAAGAATAGTGCTTTTAAAATTCTGCAAAATGCGGTCCTTTCTATCAAAAATATTGGCCGATTCAGAATTTGACTAATTCGTTGAGAAACACGTTCATACAAGGTTCTCAATATTCTAAAAAATACTGGCCTTTGACCTCTGGGTTTCTCGATTTCTGAACCGAGGCCGATTCAGAATTCCCAGAATTGCCTGGCCTTTGATCTCTGGGTTTCTCAGTTTCTGAACCGAGGCCGATTCAGGATTTCACTAATTCGTTGAGAAACAAGTTCCAAGAGTGAACTTCGAATTTGAATAATTCTTCAAAGAATAGTGCTTTTAAAATTCTGCAAAATGCGGTCTTTTCAGTCAAAAATATTGGCCGATTCAGAATTTGACTAATTCGTTGAGAAACACGTTCATACAAGGCTCTCAATATTCAAAAAATTACTGACCTCTGACCTCTGGGTTTCTCGATTTCTGAACCGATGCCGATTCAGAATTACCAGAATTGCCTGGCCTTTGCCCTCTGGATTTCTCAGTTTTTGAAATGAGGCCGATTCAGAATTTCACTGATTCGACGAGGAACAAGTTCCAAGAGTGAATTTAGAATTTGAATAATTCTTCAAAGAATAGGTGCCCTTAAAATTTTTGAAAATGCGGGCTGTTGAGTCGGAGATCGAGGTCGATTCAGAAGTTCACAAATTCGACGAGGAATAAGTTCCAGCAGGGGATTCAATGTACTTTAAAATGGGGACCTCAATATTCATTAAAATGCCTTCCTTTGAGTTAGGAATCGAGGACGATCCATAATTTGAGTATTTTGTTGTGGAACAAGTTCCTAGAGCGAGTTTAGATTTGAACAATTCTTCAAAGAATACTGCATTTAAAATTCTGCAAAATGCGGTCTTCCAGTCAAAAATCTTGGCCGAATAAGAATTTGACTAATTCGTTGAGGAGCAAGTTCATACAAGGCTCTCAATATTCCACAAATAATTGGCCTTCGACCTCTGGGTTTCTCAGTTTCTTAGCCGTGGCCGATTCAGAATTTCACTAATTCGACGAGGAACAAGTTCCAAGAGTAAATTTAGAATTTCAATAATTCTTCAAAGAATAAGTGCCCTTAAAATTCTTCAAAATGCGGTCTTTTCAGTTAGAAATCTAGGCCGATTCAGAATTTCACGAATTCGACGAGGAATAAGTTCCAGCAGGGGATTCAATGTACTTTAAAATGGGGACCTCAATATTCATTAAAATGCCTTCCTTTGAGTTAGGAATCGAGGACGATCCATAATTTGAGTATTTTGTTGTGGAACAAGTTCCTAGAGCGAGTTTAGATTTGAACAATTCTTCAAAGAATACTGCATTTAAAATTCTGCAAAATGCGGTCTTCCAGTCAAAAATCTTGGCCGAATAAGAATTTGACTAATTCGTTGAGGAGCAAGTTCATACAAGGCTCTCAATATTCCACAAATAATTGGCCTTCGACCTCTGGGTTTCTCAGTTTCTTAGCCGTGGCCGATTCAGAATTTCACTAATTCGACGAGGAACAAGTTCCAAGAGTAAATTTAGAATTTCAATAATTCTTCAAAGAATAAGAGCCCTTAAAATTCTTCAAAATGCGGTCTTTTCAGTTAGAAATCTAGGCCGATTCAGAATTTCACGAATTCGACGAGGAACAAGTTCCAAGAGTAAATTTAGAATTTCAATAATTCTTCAAAGAATAAGTGCACTTAAAATTTTTCAAAATGCGGGCTTTTGAGTCAGAAATCGAGGTCGATTCAGAATTTTACAAATTCGACGAGGAATAAGTTCCAACAGGGGATTCAATGTGCTTTAAAGTGCGGACCTCAATACTCTTTAAAATGCCTTCCTTTGAGTTAGGAATCGAGGACGATCCATAATTTGAGTATTTTGTTGTGGAACAAGTTCCTAGAGCGAGTTTAGATTTGAACAATTCTTCAAAGAATACTGCATTTAAAATTCTGCAAAATGCGGTCTTCCAGTCAAAAATCTTGGCCGAATAAGAATTTGACTAATTCGTTGAGGAGCAAGTTCATACAAGGCTCTCAATATTCTACAAATAATTGGCCTTCGACCTCTGGGTTTCTCAGTTTCTTAACCGAGGCCGATTCAGAATTTCACTAATTCGACGAGGAACAAGTTCCAAGAGTAAATTTAGAATTTCAATAATTCTTCAAAGAATAAGTGCCCTTAAAATTCTTCAAAATGCGGTCTTTTCAGTTAGAAATCTAGGCCGATTCAGAATTTCACGAATTCGACGAGGAATAAGTTCCAACAGGGGATTCAATGTGCTTTAAAGTGCGGACCTCAATACTCTTTAAAATGCCTGCCTTTGAGTTAGGAATCGAGGCCGATCCATAATTTGAGTATTTCGTTGTGGAACAAGTTCCAAGAGTGAGTTTAGATTTGAACAATTCTTCAAAGAATAGTGCCGTTAAAATTCTGCAAAATGCGGTCTTTTCAGTCAAAAATTTTGGCCGATTCAGAATTTGACTAATTCGTTGAGGAACAAGTTTATACAAGTCTCTCAACATTCTACAAAATACTGGCCTTTGCCCTCTGTGTTTCTCAGTTTCTGAACCGAGGCCGAGAATTTGACTATTTCGCTGAGGAACACGTTCATACAAGGCTCTCAATATTCCACAAATAATTGGCCTTCGACCTCTGGGTTTCTCAGTTTCTTAGCCGTTTCCGATTCAGAATTTCACTAATTCGACGAGGAACAAGTTCCAAGAGTAAATTTAGAATTTCAATAATTCTTCAAAGAATAAGAGCCCTTAAAATTCTTCAAAATGCGGTCTTTTCAGTTAGAAATCTAGGCCGATTCAGAATTTCACTAATTCGACGAGGAACAAGTTCCAAGAGTAAATTTAGAATTTCAATAATTCTTCAAAGAATAAGTGCACTTAAAATTTTTCAAAATGCGGGCTTTTGAGTCAGAAATCGAGGTCGATTCAGAATTTTACAAATTCGACGAGGAATAAGTTCCAACAGGGGATTCAATGTGCTTTAAAGTGCGGACCTCAATACTCTTTAAAATGCCTTCCTTTGAGTTAGGAATCGAGGACGATCCATAATTTGAGTATTTTGTTGTGGAACAAGTTCCTAGAGCGAGTTTAGATTTGAACAATTCTTCAAAGAATACTGCCTTTAAAATTCTGCAAAATGCGGTCTTTCAGTCAAAAATCTTGGCCGATTCAGAATTTGACTAATTCGTTGAGGAACAAGTTCATACAAGGCTCTCAATATTCTACAAATAATTGGCCTTTGACCTCTGGGTTTCTCAGTTTCTTAACCGAGGCCGATTCAGAATTTCACTAATTCGACGAGGAACAAGTTCCAAGAGTAAATTTAGAATTTCAATAATTCTTCAAAGAATAAGAGCCCTTAAAATTCTTCAAAATGCGGTCTTTTCAGTTAGAAATCTAGGCCGATTCAGAATTTCACGAATTCGACGAGGAACAAGTTCCAAGAGTAAATTTAGAATTTCAATAATTCTTCAAAGAATAAGTGCACTTAAAATTTTTCAAAATGCGGGCTTTTGAGTCAGAAATCGAGGTCGATTCAGAATTTTACAAATTCGACGAGGAATAAGTTCCAACAGGGGATTCAATGTGCTTTAAAGTGCGGACCTCAATACTCTTTAAAATGCCTTCCTTTGAGTTAGGAATCGAGGACGATCCATAATTTGAGTATTTTGTTGTGGAACAAGTTCCTAGAGCGAGTTTAGATTTGAACAATTCTTCAAAGAATACTGCATTTAAAATTCTGCAAAATGCGGTCTTCTCAGTCAAAAATCTTGGCCGAATAAGAATTTGACTAATTCGTTGAGGAGCAAGTTCATACAAGGCTCTCAATATTCCACAAATAATTGGCCTTTGACCTCTGGGTTTCTCAGTTTCTTAGCCGTGGCCGATTCAGAATTTCACTAATTCGACGAGGAACAAGTTCCAAGAGTAAATTTAGAATTTCAATAATTCTTCAAAGAATAAGTGCCCTTAAAATTCTTCAAAATGCGGTCTTTTCAGTTAGAAATCTAGGCCGATTCAGAATTTCACGAATTCGACGAGGAATAAGTTCCAGCAGGGGATTCAATGTACTTTAAAATGGGGACCTCAATATTCATTAAAATGCCTTCCTTTGAGTTAGGAATCGAGGACGATCCATAATTTGAGTATTTTGTTGTGGAACAAGTTCCTAGAGCGAGTTTAGATTTGAACAATTCTTCAAAGAATACTGCATTTAAAATTCTGCAAAATGCGGTCTTCCAGTCAAAAATCTTGGCCGAATAAGAATTTGACTAATTCGTTGAGGAGCAAGTTCATACAAGGCTCTCAATATTCCACAAATAATTGGCCTTCGACCTCTGGGTTTCTCAGTTTCTTAGCCGTGGCCGATTCAGAATTTCACTAATTCGACGAGGAACAAGTTCCAAGAGTAAATTTAGAATTTCAATAATTCTTCAAAGAATAAGAGCCCTTAAAATTCTTCAAAATGCGGTCTTTTCAGTTAGAAATCTAGGCCGATTCAGAATTTCACGAATTCGACGAGGAACAAGTTCCAAGAGTAAATTTAGAATTTCAATAATTCTTCAAAGAATAAGTGCACTTAAAATTTTTCAAAATGCGGTCTTTTCAGTTAGAAATCTAGGCCGATTCAGAATTTCACTAATTCGATGAGGAGCAAGTTCCAAGAGTAAATTTAGAATTTGAACAATTCTTCAAAGAATAGTGCCGTTAAAATTCTGCAAAATGCGGTCTTTTCAGTCAAAAATTTTGGCCGATTCAGAATTTGACTAATTCGTTGAGGAACAAGTTCATACAAGGCTCTCAATATTCAAAAAATTACTGACCTCTGACCTCTGGGTTTCTCGATTTCTGAACCGATGCCGATTCAGAATTACCAGAATTGCCTGGCCTTTGCCCTCTGGATTTCTCAGTTTTTGAAATGAGGCCGATTCAGAATTTCACTGATTCGACGAGGAACAAGTTCCAAGAGTGAATTTAGAATTTGAATAATTCTTCAAAGAATAGGTGCCCTTAAAATTTTTGAAAATGCGGGCTGTTGAGTCGGAGATCGAGGTCGATTCAGAAGTTCATAAATTCGACGAGGAATAAGTTCCAGCAGGGGATTCAATGTACTTTAAAATGGGGACCTCAATATTCATTAAAATGCCTTCCTTTGAGTTAGGAATCGAGGACGATCCATAATTTGAGTATTTTGTTGTGGAACAAGTTCCTAGAGCGAGTTTAGATTTGAACAATTCTTCAAAGAATACTGCATTTAAAATTCTGCAAAATGCGGTCTTTCAGTCAAAAATCTTGGCCGATTAAAAATTTGACTAATTCGTTGAGGAGCAAGTTCATACAAGGCTCTCAATATTCTACAAATAATTGGCCTTTGACCTCTGGGTTTCTCAGTTTCTGAACCGAGGCCGATTCAGAATTTCACTAATTCGACGAGGAACAAGTTCCAAGAGTAAATTTAGAATTTCAATAATTCTTCAAAGAATAAGTGCCCTTAAAATTCTTCAAAATGCGGTCTTTTCAGTTAGAAATCTAGGCCGATTCAGAATTTCACGAATTCGACGAGGAATAAGTTCCAGCAGGGGATTCAATGTACTTTAAAATGGGGACCTCAATATTCATTAAAATGCCTTCCTTTGAGTTAGGAATCGAGGACGATCCATAATTTGAGTATTTCGTTGTGGAACAAGTTCCTAGAGCGAGTTTAGATTTGAACAATTCTTCAAAGAATACTGCATTTAAAATTCTGCAAAATGCGGTCTTTCAGTCAAAAATCTTGGCCGATTAAGAATTTGACTAATTCGTTGAGGAACAAGTTCATACAAGGCTCTCAATATTCCACAAATAATTGGCCTTCGACCTCTGGGTTTCTCAGTTTCTTAACCGTGGCCGATTCAGAATTTCACTAATTCGACGAGGAACAAGTTCCAAGAGTAAATTTAGAATTTCAATAATTCTTCAAAGAATAAGAGCCCTTAAAATTCTTCAAAATGCGGTCTTTTCAGTTAGAAATCTAGGCCGATTCAGAATTTCACGAATTCGACGAGGAACAAGTTCCAAGAGTAAATTTAGAATTTCAATAATTCTTCAAAGAATAAGTGCACTTAAAATTTTTCAAAATGCGGGCTTTTGAGTCAGAAATCGAGGTCGATTCAGAATTTTACAAATTCGACGAGGAATAAGTTCCAACAGGGGATTCAATGTGCTTTAAAGTGCGGACCTCAATACTCTTTAAAATGCCTTCCTTTGAGTTAGGAATCGAGGACGATCCATAATTTGAGTATTTTGTTGTGGAACAAGTTCCAAGAGCGAGTTTAGATTTGAACAATTCTTCAAAGAATACTGCATTTAAAATTCTGCAAAATGCGGTCTTCCAGTCAAAAATCTTGGCCGATTCAGAATTTGACTAATTCGTTGAGGAACACGTTCATAGAAGGCTCTCAATATTCTACAAATAACTGGCCTTTGACCTCTGGGTTTCTCAGTTTCTTAGCCGTGGCCGATTCAGAATTTCACTAATTCGACGAGGAACAAGTTCCAAGAGTAAATTTAGAATTTCAATAATTCTTCAAAGAATAAGTGCCCTTAAAATTCTTCAAAATGCGGTCTTTTCAGTTAGAAATCTAGGCCGATTCAGAATTTCACGAATTCGACGAGGAACAAGTTCCGACGGCGGATTCAATGTGCTTTAAAATGCGGACCTCAATACTCTTTAAAATGCGTGCCTTTGAGTTAGGAATCGAGGCCGATTCATAATTTGAGTATTTCGTTGTGGAACAAGTTCCAAGAGTGAGTTTAGATTTGAACAATTCTTCAAAGAATAGTGCCGTTAAAATTCTGCAAAATGCGGTCTTTTCAGTCAAAAATTTTGGCCGATTCAGAATTTGACTAATTCGTTGAGGAACAAGTTTATACAAGTCTCTCAACATTCTACAAAATACTGGCCTTTGACCTCTGGGTTTCTCAGTTTCTGAACCGAGGCCGAGAATTTGACTATTTCGCTGAGGAACACGTTCATACAAGGCTCTCAATATTCCACAAATAATTGGCCTTTGACCTCTGGGTTTCTCAGTTTCTTAGCCGTTGCCGATTCAGAATTTCACTAATTCGACGAGGAACAAGTTCCAAGAGCGAATTTAGAATTTGAATGATTCTTCAAAGAATAAGAGCCCTTAAAATTCTTCAAAATACAATCTTTTCAGTCAGAAATCTAGGTTGATTCAGAATTTCACTAATTCGTCGAGGAACAAGTTCCAAGAGTAAATTTAGAATTTCAATAATTCTTCAAAGAATAAGTGCACTTAAAATTTTTCAAAATGCGGGCTTTTGAGTCAGAAATCGAGGTCGATTCAGAATTTTACAAATTCGACGAGGAATAAGTTCCAACAGGGGATTCAATGTGCTTTAAAGTGCGGACCTCAATACTCTTTAAAATGCCTGCCTTTGAGTTAGGAATCGAGGCCGATCCATAATTTGAGTATTTTGTTGTGGAACAAGTTCCAAGAGTGAGTTTAGATTTGAACAATTCTTCAAAGAATACTGCATTTAAAATTCTGCAAAATGCGGTCTTCCAGTCAAAAATCTTGGCCGATTAAGAATTTGACTAATTCGTTGAGGAACAAGTTCATACAAGGCTCTCAATATTCTACAAATAATTGGCCTTCGACCTCTGGGTTTCTCAGTTTCTTAACCGTGGCCGATTCAGAATTTCACTAATTCGACGAGGAACAAGTTCCAAGAGTAAATTTAGAATTTCAATAATTCTTCAAAGAATAAGAGCCCTTAAAATTCTTCAAAATGCGGTCTTTTCAGTTAGAAATCTAGGCCGATTCAGAATTTCACGAATTCGATGAGGAACAAGTTCCAAGAGTAAATTTAGAATTTGAATAATTCTTCAAAGAATAAGTGCACTTAAAATTTTTCAAAATGCGGGCTTTTGAGTCAGAAATCGAGGTCGATTCAGAATTTTACAAATTCGACGAGGAATAAGTTCCAACAGGGGATTCAATGTGCTTTAAAGTGCGGACCTCAATACTCTTTAAAATGCCTTCCTTTGAGTTAGGAATCGAGGACGATCCATAATTTGAGTATTTTGTTGTGGAACAAGTTCCAAGAGCGAGTTTAGATTTGAACAATTCTTCAAAGAATACTGCCTTTAAAATTCTGCAAAATGCGGTCTTTTCAGTCAAAAATCTTGGCCGATTCAGAATTTGACTAATTCGTTGAGGAACAAGTTCATACAAGGCTCTCAATATTCTACAAATAACTGGTCTTCGACCTCTGGGTTTCTCAGTTTCTTAGCCGTGGCCGATTCAGAATTTCACTAATTCGACGAGGAACAAGTTCCAAGAGTAAATTTAGAATTTGAATAATTCTTCAAAGAATAAGTGCCCTTAAAATTCTTCAAAATGCGGTCTTTTCAGTTAGAAATCTAGGCCGATTCAGAATTTCACGAATTCGACGAGGAACAAGTTCCAGCAGGGGATTCAATGTACTTTAAAATGGGGACCTCAATATTCATTAAAATGCCTTCCTTTGAGTTCAGGAATCGAGGACGATTCATAATTTGAGTATTTTGTTGTGGAACAAGTTCCTAGAGCGAATTTAGATTTGAACAATTCTTCAAAGAATACTGCATTTAAAATTCTGCAAAATGCGGTCTTTCAGTCAAAAATCTTGGCCGATTCAGAATTTGACTAATTCGTTGAGGAACAAGTTCATACAAGGCTCTCAATATTCTACAAATAACTGGTCTTTGACCTCTGGGTTTCTCAGTTTCTTAGCCGTGGCCGATTCAGAATTTCACTAATTCGACGAGGAACAAGTTCCAAGAGCGAATTTAGAATTTCAATAATTCTTCAAGGAATAAGAGCCCTTAAAATTCTTCAAAATGCGGTCTTTTCAGTTAGAAATCTAGGCCGATTCAGAATTTCACTAATTCGACGAGGAACAAGTTCCAAGAGTAAATTTAGAATTTCAATAATTCTTCAAAGAATAAGTGCACTTAAAATTTTTCAAAATGCGGTCTTTTCAGTTAGAAATCTAGGCCGATTCAGAATTTCACTAATTCGATGAGGAACAAGTTCCAAGAGTAAATTTAGAATTTGAACAAATCTTCAAAGAATAAGTGCCCTTGAAATTCTGCAAAATGCGGTCTTTTCAGTTAGAAATCTAGGCCAATTCAGTATTTGACTCATTTGTTGAGGATCAAGTTCAAAGAATGAATTTTGAATTTGAATAATTCTTCAAAGAATTAGTGCCCTTAAAATTTTTCAAAATGCGGGCTTTTGAGTCAGAAATCGAGGTCGATTCAGAATTTTACAAATTCGACGAGGAATAAGTTCCAACAGGGGATTCAATGTGCTTTAAAGTGCGGACCTCAATACTCTTTAAAATGCCTGCCTTTGAGTTAGGAATCGAGGCCGATCCATAATTTGAGTATTTCGTTGTGGAACAAGTTCCAAGAGTGAGTTTAGATTTGAACAATTCTTCAAAGAATAGTGCCTTTAAAATTCTGCAAAATGCGGTCTTTTCAGTCAAAAATCTTGGCCGATTCAGAATTTGACTAATTCGTTGAGGAACAAGTTTATACAAGGCTCTCAACATTCTACAAAATACTGGCCTTTGACCTCTGTGTTTCTCAGTTTCTGAACCGAGGCCGAGAATTTGACTATTTCGCTGAGGAACACGTTCATACAAGGCCCTCAATATTCTACAAAATACTGGCCTTTGACCTCTGGGTTTCTCAGTTTCTGAACCGAGGCCGATTCAGAATTTGACTAATTCGACGAGGACCAAGTTCCAAGAGTGAATTTAGAATTTAAATAATTCTTCAAAGAATAAGTGGCCTTGAAATTCTGCAAAATGCGGTCTTTTCAGTCAAAAACCTTGGCCGATTCAGAATTTGACTAGTTCGTTGAGGAACAAGTTCCTTCTACAAAACACTGCCCTTCAACCCAGAAACCGAGGCTTTTCAGCCAGAAAGCGAGGTCGATTCAGAATTTCACGAATTCGACGAGGAACAAGTTCCGACGGGGGATTCAATGCTCTTTAAAATGCGGAACTCAATATTTTTTAAAATGAGTTAGGAGTTAGGAATCGAGGCCGATCCATAATTTTATTATTTCGACGAGAAACAAGTTCCAAGAGTGAATTTAGAATTTGAATGATTCTTCAAAGAATAGTGCCTTTAAAATTCTGCAAAATGCGTTCTTTTCAGTCAAAAATCTTGGCCGATTCAGAATTTCTATTTGAGGAACAAGTTCATACAAGGCTATCAATATTCTACAAATAACTGGCCTTTGACCTCTGGGTTTCTCAGTTTCTGAACCGAGGCCGATTCAGAATTTGACTAATTCGACGAGGACCAAGTTCCAAGAGTGAATTTAGAACTTGAGTAATTCACCAAAGAATAAGTGGATTTAAAATTCTTCAAAATGCGGGCTTTTGAGTCAGAAATCGAGGTCGATTCAGAATTTGACTAGTTCGTTGAGGAACAAGTTCCTACTAGTCTCTCAATATTCTACAAAACACTGCCCTTCAACCCAGAAACCGAGGCTTTTCAGCCAGAAAGCGAGGTCGATTCAGAATTTCACTAATTCGACGAGGAACAAGTTCCGACGGGGGATTCAATGCTCTTTAAAATGCGGAACTCAATATTTTTTAAAATGAGTTAGGAGTTAGGAATCGAGGCCGATCCATAATTTTATTATTTCAACGAGGAACAAGTTCCAAGAGTAAATTTAGAATTTCAATAATTCTTCAAAGAATAAGTGCCCTTAAAATTCTTCAAAATGCAGTCTTTTTAGTTAGGAATCGAGGCCGATCCATAATTTGAGTATTTCGTTGTGGAACAAGTTCCAAAAACGAGATTACACGTGAACAATTCTTCAAAGAATACCGCATTTAAAATTCTGCAAAATGCGGTCTTCTCAGTCAAAAATCTTGGCCGAATCAGAATTTGACTAATTCGTTGAGGAACAAGTTCATACAAGGCTCTCAATATTCTACAAATAACTGGCCTTTGACCTCTGGGTTTCTCAGTTTCTGAACCGAGGCCGATTCAGAATTTCACTATTTCAACGAGGAACAAGTTCCAAGAGTAAATTTAGAATTTCAATAATTCTTCAAAGAATAAGTGCCCTTAAAATTCTTCAAAATGCGGTCTTTTCAGTTAGAAATCTAGGCCGATTCAGAATTTCACTAATTCGATGAGGAACAAGTTCCAAGAGTAAATTTAGAATTTGAACAAATCTTCAAAGAATAAGTGCCCTTGAAATTCTGCAAAATGCGGTCTTTTCAGTTAGAAATCTAGGCCGATTCAGAATTTGACTAATTTGTTGAGGATCAAGTTCAAAGAATGAATTTTGAATTTGAATAATTCTTCAAAGAATTAGTGCCCTTAAAATTTTTCAAAATGCGGGCTTTTGAGTCAGAAATCGAGGTCGATTCAGAATTTCACAAATTCGACGAGGAATAAGTTCCAACAGGGGATTCAATGTGCTTTAAAATGCGGACCTCAATATTCTTTAAAATGCCTGCCTTTGAGTTAGGAATCGAGGCCGATCCATAATTTGAGTATTTCGTTGTGGAACAAGTTCCAAGAGTGAGTTTAGATTTGAACAATTCTTCAAAGAATAGTGCCGTTAAAATTCTGCAAAATGCGGTCTTTTCAGTCAAAAATTTTGGCCGATTCAGAATTTGACTAATTCGTTGAGGAACAAGTTAATACAAGTCTCTCAACATTCTACAAAATACTGGCCTTTGACCTCTGTGTTTCTCAGTTTCTGAACCGAGGCCGAGAATTTGACTAATTCGTTGAGATACACGTTCATACAAGGTTCTCAATATTCTAAAAAATACTGGCCTTTGACCTCTGGGTTTCTCGATTTCTGAACCGAGGCCGATTCAGAATTCCCAGAATTGCCTGGCCTTTGACCTCTGGGTTTCTCAGTTTCTAAACCGAGGCCGATTCAGAATTTCACTAATTCGACGAGGAACAAGTTCCAAGAGTAAATTTAGAATTTGAATAATTCTTCAAAGAATAAGTGCCCTTAAAATTCTTCAAAATGCGGTCTTTTCAGTTAGAAATCTAGGCCGATTCAGAATTTCACGAATTCGACGAGGAACAAGTTCCAGCAGGGGATTCAATGTACTTTAAAATGGGGACCTCAATATTCATTCAAATGCCTTGCCTTTGAGTTAGGAATCGAGGCCGATCCATAATTTGAGTATTTCGTTGTCGAACAAGTTTCAAAAGTGAGTTTAGATTTAAACAAAGAATAATGCCTTTAAAATTCTGCAAAATTCGGTCTTCTCAGTCAAAAATCTTGGCCGATTCAGAATTTGACTAATTCGTTGAGGAACAAGTTCATACAAGGCTCTCAATATTCTACAAATAACTGGCCTTTGACCTCTGGGTTTCTCAGTTTCTGAACCGAGGCCGATTCAGAATTTCACTAATTCGACGAGGAACAAGTTCCAAGAGTAAATTTAGAATTTCAATAATTCTTCAAAGAATAAGTGCCCTTAAAATTCTTCAAAATGCGGTCTTTTCAGTTAGAAATCTAGGCCGATTCAGAATTTTACTTTTCGTTGAGGAACAAGTTCCAAGAGTAAATTTAGAATTTGAACAAATCTTCAAAGAATAAGTGCCCTTGAAATTCTGCAAAATGCGGTCTTTTCAGTTAGAAATCTAGGCCAATTCAGTATTTGACTAATTTGTTGAGGATCAAGTTCAAAGAATGAATTTTGAATTTGAATAATTCTTCAAAGAATAAGTGCCCTTAAAATTTTTCAAAATGCGGGCTTTTGAGTCAGAAATCGAGGTCGATTCAGAATTTCACAAATTCGACGAGGAATAAGTTCCAACAGGGGATTCAATGTTCTTTAAAATGCGGACCTCAATACTCTTTAAAATGCCTGCCTTTGAGTTAGGAATCGAGGCCGATCCATAATTTGAGTATTTCGTTGTGGAACAAGTTCCAAGAGTGAGTTTAGATTTGAACAATTCTTCAAAGAATAGTGCCTTTAAAATTCTGCAAAATGCGGTCTTTTCAGTCAAAAATCTTGGCCGATTCAGAATTTGACTAATTCGTTGAGGAACAAGTTTATACAAGGCTCTCAACATTCTACAAAATACTGGCCTTTGACCTCTGGGTTTCTCAGTTTCTGAACCGAGGCCGAGAATTTGACTATTTCGCTGAGGAACACGTTCATACAAGGCTCCCAATATTCTAAAAATTACTGGCCTTTGACCTCTGGGTTTCTCAGTTTTTAAACCGAGGCAGATTCAGAATTTGACTAATTCGACGAGGAACAAGTTCAAAGAGTGAATTTAGAATTTGAATAATTCTTCAAAGAATAAGTGCATTTAAAATTCTTCAAAATGCGGTCTTTTCAGTCAGAAATCGAGGCCGATTCAGAATTTGACTAATTCGTTGAGGAACAAGTTCCTTCTACAAAACACTGCCCTTCAACCCAAAACCGAGGCTTTTCAGCCAGAAACGAGGTCGATTCAGAATTTCACGAATTCGACGAGGAACAAGTTCCGACGGGGATTCAATGCTCTTTAAAATGCAGAACTCAATATTTTTTAAAATGAGTTGAGTTAGGAATCGAGGCCGATCCAAATTTTATTATTTCGACGAGAAACAAGTTCCAAGAGTGAATTTAGAATTTGAATAATTCTTCAAATAATACTGCCTTTAAAATTCTGCAAAATGCGGTCTTTTCAGTCAAAAATCTTGGCCGATTCAGAATTTGACTAATTCGTTGAGGAACACGTTCATACAAGGCTCTCAATATTCTACAAATAACTGGCCTTTGACCTCTGGGTTTCTCAGTTTCTGAACCGAGGCAGATTCAGAATTTGACTAATTCGACGAGGAACAAGTTCAAAGAGTAAATTTAGAATTTGAATAATTCTTCAAAGAATAAGTGCCCTTAAAATTCTTCAAAATACGGTCTTTTCAGTTAGAAATCTAGGCCGATTCAGAATTTCACTAATTCGATGAGGAACAAGTTCCAAGAGTAAATTTAGAATTTGAACAAATCTTCAAAGAATAAGTGCCCTTGAAATTCTGCAAAATGCGGTCTTTTCAGTTAGAAATCTAGGCCGATTCAGAATTTGACTAATTTGTTGAGGATCAAGTTCAAAGAATGAATTTTGAATTTGAATAATTCTTCAAAGAATAAGTGCCCTTAAAATTTTTCAAAATGCGGGCTTTTGAGTCAGAAATCGAGGTCGATTCAGAATTTCACAAATTCGACGAGGAATAAGTTCCAACAGGGGATTCAATGTTCTTTAAAATGCGGACCTCAATATTCTTTAAAATGCCTGCCTTTGAGTTAGGAATCGAGGCCGATCCATAATTTGAGTATTTCGTTGTGGAACAAGTTTCAAGAGTGAATTTAGATTTGAACAATTCTTCAAAGAATAAGTGCCTTTAAAATTCTGCAAAATGCGGTCTTTTCAGTCAAAAATCTTGGCCGATTCAGAATTTGACTAATTCGTTGAGGAACAAGTTTATACAAGGCTCTCAATATTCTACAAAATACTGGCCTTTGACCTCTGTGTTTCTCAGTTTCTGAACCGAGGCCGAGAATTTGACTATTTCGTTGAGGAACAAGTTTATACAAGGCTCTCAATATTCTACAAAATACTGGCCTTTGACCTCTGGGTTTCTCGATTTCTGAACCGAGGCCGATTCAGAATTTCACTAATTCGACGAGAAACAAGTTCCAAGAGTGAACTTCGAATTTGAATAATTCTTCAAAGAATAGTGCCTTTAAAATTCTGCAAAATGCGGTCTTTTCAATCAAAAATATTGGCCGATTCAGAATTTGACTAATTCGTTGAGGAACACGTTCATACAAGGCTCTCAATATTCTAAAAAATACTGGCCTTTGACCTCTGGGTTTCTCGATTTCTGAACCGAGGCCGATTCAGAATTGCCTGGGTTTCTCAGCTTTTAAACCGAGGCCGATTCAAAAATTTCACTAATTCGACGAGGAACAAGTTCCAAGAGTAAATTTAGAATTTAAACAAATCTTCAAAGAATAAGTGCCCTTGAAATTCTGCAAAATGCGGTCTTTTCAGTTAGAAATCTAGGCCGATTCAATATTTGACTAATTTGTTGAGGATCAAGTTCAAAGAATGAATTTTGAATTTGAATAATTCTTCAAAGAATAAGTGCCCTTGAAATTCTGCAAAATACGGTCTTTTCAGTTAGAAATCTAGGCCGATTCAGAATTTGACTAATTTGTTGAGGAACAAGTTCAAAGAGTGAATTTAAAATTTGACTAATTCTACAAAGAATAAGTGCACTTAAAATTTTTCAAAATGCGGGCTTTTGAGTCAGAAATCTAGGTCGATGCAGAATTTGACTTATTCGTTGAGGACCAAGTTCCTACAAAGCTCTCAATATTCTACAAAACACTGACCTTTGACCCAAAAATCTAGGTCGAATCAGAATTTGACTAATTCGCTGAGGAACAAGTTCATACAAGGCTCTCAATATTCTACAAAATACTGGCCTTTGACCTCTGGGTTTCTCAGTTTCTGAACCGAGGCCGATTCAGAATTTCACTAATTCGACGAGGAACAAGTTCCAAGAGTGAATTTAGAACTTAAATAATTCTTCAAGAATAAGTGCACTTAAAATTCTTCAAAATGCGGTCTTTTCAGTCAGAAATCGAGGCCGATTCAGAATTTGACTAATTCGACGAGGAACAAGTTCCGACGGGGGATTCAATGTGCTTTAAAATGCGGACCTCAATATTCTTTAAAATGCCTGCCTTTGAGTTAGGAATCGAGGCCGATCCATAATTTGAGTATTTCGTTGTGGAACAAGTTCCAAAAGCGAGTTTAGATTTGAACAATTCTTCAAAGAATACTGCCTTTAAAATTCTGCAAAATGCGGTCTTTTCAGTCAAAAATCTTGGCCGATTCAGAATTTGACTAATTCGTTGAGGAACACGTTTATACAAGGCTCCCAATATTCTAAAAAATACTGGCCTTTGACCTCTGGGTTTCTCAGTTTTTAAACCGAGGCCGATTCAGAATTTCACTAATTCGACGAGGAACAAGTTCCAAGAGTAAATTTAGAATTTGAACAAATTTTTAAAGAATAAGTGCCTTAAAATTCTTCTGAATGCGGTCTTTTCAGTTAGAAATCTAGGCCGATTCAGAATTTGACTAATTTGTTGAGGAACAAGTTCAAAGAGTGAATTTAGAATTTGAATAATTCTTCAAAGAATAAGTGCCCTTAAAATTTTTCAAAATGCGGTCTTTTCAGTCAGAAATCTAGGCCGATTCAGAATTTCACGAATTCGACGAGGAATAAGTACCAACAGGGGATTCAATGTACTTTAAAATGCGGACCTCAATATTCTTTAAAATGCCTTCCTTTGAGTTAGGAATCGAGGCCGATCCATAATTTGACTATTTCGTTGTGGAACAAGTTCCAAGAGTGAGTTTAGATTTGAACAATTCTTTAAAGAATACTGCCTTTAAAATTCTGCAAAATGCGGTCTTTTCAGTCAAAAATCTTGGCCGATTCAGAATTTGACTAATTCGTTGAGGAACAAGTTCATACAAGGCTCTCAATATTCTACAAAATACTGGCCTTTGACCTCTGGGTTTCTCGATTTCTGAACCGAGGCCGATTCAGAATTGCCTTGGGTTTCTCAGTTTTTAAACCGAGGCCGATTCAAAATTTCACTAATTCGACGAGGAACAAGTTCGAAGAGTAAATTTAGAATTTGAATAATTCTTCAAAGAATAAGTGCCCTTAAAATTCTTCTAAATGCGGTCTTTTCACTTAGAAATCTAGGCCGATTCAGAATTTGACTAATTCGTTGAGGAACAAGTTCGAAGAGTAAATTTAGAATTTGAATAATTCTTCAAAGAATAAGTGCCCTTAAAATTTTTCAAAATGCGGTCTTTTCAGTCAGAAATCTAGGCCGATTCAGAATTTCACAAATTCGACCAGGAATAAGTTCCAACAGGGGATTCAATGTACTTTAAAATGTGGACCTCAATATTCTTTAAAATGCCTGCCTTTGGGTTACGAATCGAGGCCGATCCATAATTTGAGTATCTCGTTGTGGATCAAGTTTCAAGAGTGAGTTTAGATTTAAACAATTCTTCAAAGAATAGTGCCTTTAAAATTCTGCAAAATGCGGTCTTTTCAGTCAAAAATCTTGGCCGATTCAGAATTTGACTACTTCGTTGAGGAACACGTTTATACAAGGCTCTCAATATTCTACAAATAACTGGCCCTTGACCTCTGGGTTTCTCAGTTTCTGAACCGAGGCCGATTCAGAATTTCACTAATTCGACGAGAAACAAGTTCCAAGAGTGAACTTCGAATTTGAATAATTCTTCAAAGAATAGTGCCTTTAAAATTCTGCAAAATGCGGTCTTTTCAATCAAAAATATTGGCCGATTCAGAATTTGACTAATTCGTTGAGGAACAAGTTCATACAAGGCTCTCAATATTCTACAAAATACTGGCCTTTGACCTCCGGGTTTTTCGAGCTCAGAAATCGAGGCCGATTCAGAATTTCACTAATTCCACGAGGAACAGTTCCGACGGATTCAATGTTCTTTAAAATCGGACCTCAATATTCTTTAAAATCCTGCCTTTGAGTTATGAACCGAGGCCGATTCAAAATTTCACTATTTCGACGAGAAACAAGTTCCAAGAGTGAATTTAGAATTTGAACAATTCTTCAAAGAATAAGTGCCTTTAAACTTCTGCTAAATGTGTTCTTTTCAGTTAGAAATCTAGGCCGATTCAGAATTTGACTAATTTGTTGAGGAACAAGTTCAAAGAGTGAATTTTGAATTTGAATAATTCTTCAAAGAATAAGTGCCCTTAAAATTTTTCAAAATGCGGGCTTTTGAGTCAGAAATCGAGGTCGATTCAGAATTTCACAAATTCGACGAGGAATAAGTTCCAACAGGGGATTCAATGTGCTTTAAAATGCGGACCTCAATATTCTTTAAAATGCCTGCCTTTGAGTTATGAATCGAGGCCGATTCATAATTTCACTATTTCGACGAGAAACAAGTTCCAAGAGTGAATTTAGAATTTGAATAATTCTTCAAAGAATAGTGCCTTTAAAATTCTGCAAAATGCGTTCTTTTCAGTCAAAAATCTTGGCCGATTCAGAATTTGATTATTTCGTTGAGATTCTACAAATACTGGCCTTTGACCTCTGGGTTCTTCATTTCACTATTCACGAACAATTCCAAGAGGAATTAGAATTTGAATAATTCTTCAAAAATACGGTCTTTTCATCAGAAAGCGAGGCCGAATCAGAATTTGACCAATTCGTTGAGGAACAAGTTCATACAAGGCTCTCAATATTCTACAAAATACTGGCCTTTGACCTCTGGGTTTCTCAGTTTCTGAATCGAGGCCGATTCAGAATTTCACTATTTCGACGAGAAACAAGTTTCAAGAGCGAATTTAGAATTTGAATAATTCTTCAAAGAATAAGTGCCTTTAAAATTCTTCAAAATGCGGTCTTTTCAGTCAAAAATCTAGGCCGATTCAGAATTTGACTAATTCGTTGAGGAACAAGTTCATACAAGGCTCTCAATATTCTACAAATAACTGGCCTTTGACCTCTGGGTTTCTCAGTTTCTAAACCGAGGCCGATTCAGAATTTCACTATTTCGACGAGAAACAAGTTTCAAGAGCGAATTTAGAATTTGAATAATTCTTCAAAGAATAAGTGCCCTTAAAATTCTTCAAAATGCGGTCTTTTCAGTCAGAAATCTAGGCCGATTCAGAATTTGACTACTTCGTTGAGGAACACGTTCATACAAGGCTCTCAATATTCTACAAATAACTGGCCTTTGACCTCTGGGTTTCTCAGTTTCTGAACCGAGGCCGATTCAGAATTTCACTATTTCGACGAGAAACAAGTTCCATGAGTGAATTTAGAATTCGAATAATTCTTCAAAGAATATTGCCTTTAAAATTCTGGAAAATGCGGTATTTTCAATCAAAAATATTGGCCGATTCAGAATTTGACTAATTCGTTGAGGAACACGTTCATACAAGGCTCTCAATATTCTACAAATAACTGGCCTTTGACCTCTGGGTTTCTCAGTTTCTGAACCGAGGCCGATTCAGAATTTCACTAATTCGACGAGGAACAAGTTCCAAGAGTGAATTTAGAATTTGAATAATTCTTCAAAGAATAGTGCCTTAAAATTCTTCAAAATGCGGTCTTTTCAGTCAAAAATCTTGGCCGATTCAGAATTTACTTTCTGAGGAACACGTTCATACAAGGCTCCCAATATTCTAAAAAATACTGGCCTTTGACCTCTGGGTTTCTCAGTTTTTAAACCGAGGCCGATTCAGAATTTGACTAATTTGTTGAGAAACAAGTTCAAAGAGTGAATTTAGAATTTGAATAATTCTTCAAAGAATAAGTGCCCTTAAAATTCTTCAAAATGCGGTCTTTTCAGTCAGAAATCTAGGCCGATTCAGAATTTGACTAATTCGTTGAGGAACAAGTTCATACAAGGCTCTCAATATTCTACAAAAAACTGGCCTTTGACCTCTGGGTTTCTCAGTTTCTAAACCGAGGCCGATTCAGAATTTCACTAATTCGACGAGAAACAAGTTCCAAGAGTGAACTTCGAATTCGAATAATTCTTCAAAGAATACTTTAAATTCTAAAATCGGTCTTTTCAATCAGAAATCTAGGCCGATTCAGAATTTGACTAATTCGTTGAGGAACACGTTCATACAAGGCTCTCAATATTCTACAAATAACTGGCCTTTGACCTCTGGGTTTCTCAGTTTTTGAACCGAGGCCGATTCAGAATTTCACTAATTCGACGAGGAACAAGTTCCAAGAGTGAATTTAGAATTTGAATAATTCTTCAAAGAATAAGTGCCTTTAAAATTCTGCAAAATGCGGTCTTTTCAGTCAAAAATCTTGGCCGATTCAGAATTTGACTATTTCTTAATTCTACAAATACTCTTTACCTCCCATTAAACAATTCCAAGAGAATTAGAATTTAATAATTCTTCAAAAATACGGTCTTTTCATAGAAATCGAGGCCGATTCAGAATTTGACTAATTCGTTGAGGAACACGTTCATACAAGGCTCTCAATATTCTACAAAATACTGGCCTTTGACCTCTGGGTTTCTCAGTTTCTAAACCGAGGCCGATTCAGAATTTCACTATTTCGACGAGAAACAAGTTTCAAGAGTGAATTTAGAATTTGAATAATTCTTCAAAGAATAAGTGCCCTTAAAATTCTTCAAAATGCGGTCTTTTCAGTCACAAATCTAGGCCGATTCAGAATTTGACTAATTCGTTGAGGAACAAGTTCATACAAGGCTCTCAATATTCTACAAATAACTGGCCTTTGACCTCTGGGTTTCTCAGTTTCTAAACCGAGGCCGATTCAGAATTTCACTATTTCGACGAGAAACAAGTTTCAAGAGCGAATTTAGAATTTGAATAATTCTTCAAAGAATAAGTGCCCTTAAAATTCTTCAAAATGCGGTCTTTTCAGTCAGAAATCTAGGCCGATTCAGAATTTGACTAATTCGTTGAGGAACACGTTCATACAAGGCTCTCAATATTCTACAAATAACTGGCCTTTGACCTCTGGGTTTCTCAGTTTCTAAACCGAGGCCGATTCAGAATTTCACTAATTCGACGAGAAACAAGTTCCAAGGGTGAACTTCGAATTCGAATAATTCTTCAAAGAATATTGCCTTTAAAATTCTGGAAAATGCGGTCTTTTCAATCAAAAATATTGGCCGATTCAGAATTTGACTAATTCGTTGAGGAACACGTTCATACAAGGCTCTCAATATTCTACAAATAACTGGCCTTTGACCTCTGGGTTTCTCAGTTTTTGAACCGAGGCCGATTCAGAATTTCACTAATTCGACGAGGAACAAGTTCCAAGAGTGAATTTAGAATTTTAACAAATCTTCAAAGAATAGTGCCTTAAAATTCTTCAAAATGCGGTCTTTTCAGTCAAAAATCTTGGCCGATTCAGAATTTCACTACTTCGTTGCGGAACACGTTCATACAAGGCTCTCAATATTCTAAAAAATACTGGCCTTTGACCTCTGGGTTTCTCAGTTTCTAAACCGAGGCCGATTCAGAATTTCACTAATTCGACGAGAAACAAGTTCAAAGAGTGAATTTAGAATTTGAATAATTCTTCAAAGAATAAGTGCCCTTAAAATTCTTCAAAATGCGGTCTTTTCAGTCAGAAATCTAGGCCGATTCAGAATTTGACTAATTCGTTGAGGAACAAGTTCATACAAGGCTCTCAATATTCTACAAAAAACTGGCCTTTGACCTCTGGGTTTCTCAGTTTCTAAACCGAGGCCGATTCAGAATTTCACTAATTCGACGAGAAACAAGTTCCAAGAGTGAATTTAGAATTTGAATAATTCTTCAAAGAATAGTGCCTTTAAAATTCTGGAAAATGCGGTCTTTTCAGTCAGAAATCTAGGCCGATTCAGAATTTGACTAATTCGTTGAGGAACACGTTCATACAAGGCTCTCAATATTCTACAAATAACTGGCCTTTGACCTCTGGGTTTCTCAGTTTCTGAACCGAGGCCGATTCAGAATTTCACTAATTCGACGAGGAACAAGTTCCAAGAGTGAATTTAGAATTTGAATAATTCTTCAAAGAATAAGTGCCTTTAAAATTCTGCAAAATGCGGTCTTTTCAGTCAAAAATCTTGGCCGATTCAGAATTTGACTATTTCGTTGAGGATTTAATCTCTTATCTTTTCCCCTTCAAAAATTAGAATTTAATAATTCTTCAAAAATACTCTTTTCATAGAAACTAGGCCGATTCAGAATTTGACTAATTCGTTGAGGAACACGTTCATACAAGGCTCTCAATATTCTACAAAATACTGGCCTTTGACCTCTGGGTTTCTCAGTTTCTAAACCGAGGCCGATTCAGAATTTCACTATTTCGACGAGAAACAAGTTTCAAGAGCGAATTTAGAATTTGAATAATTCTTCAAAGAATAAGTGCCCTTAAAATTCTTCAAAATGCGGTCTTTTCAGTCAGAAATCTAGGCCGATTCAGAATTTGACTAATTCGTTGAGGAACAAGTTCATACAAGGCTCTCAATATTCTACAAATAACTGGCCTTTGACCTCTGGGTTTCTCAGTTTCTAAACCGAGGCCGATTCAGAATTTCACTAATTCGACGAGAAACAAGTTCCAAGAGCGAATTTAGAATTTGAATAATTCTTCAAAGAATAAGTGCCCTTAAAATTCTTCAAAATGCGGTCTTTTCAGTCAGAAATCTAGGCCGATTCAGAATTTGACTAATTCGTTGAGGAACACGTTCATACAAGGCTCTCAATATTCTACAAAAACCTGGCCTTTGACCTCTGGGTTTCTCAGTTTCTGAACCGAGGCCGATTCAGAATTTCACTAATTCGACGAGAAACAAGTTCCAAGAGTGAATTTAGAATTTGAATAATTCTTCAAAGAATACGGTCTTTTCAGTCAGAAATCTAGGCCGATTCAGAATTTGACTAATTCGTTGAGGAACACGTTCATACAAGGCTCTCAATATTCTACAAATAACTGGCCTTTGACCTCTGGGTTTCTCAGTTTCTGAACCGAGGCCGATTCAGAATTTCACTAATTCGACGAGGAACAAGTTCCAAGAGTGAATTTAGAATTTGAATAATTCTTCAAAGAATAAGTGCCTTAAAATTCTTCAAAATGCGGTATTTTCAGTCAAAAATCTTGGCCGATTCAGAATTTGACTATTTCGTTGAGGAACACGTTCATACAAGGCTCTCAATATTCTAAAAAATACTGGCCTTTGACCTCTGGGTTTCTCAGTTTCTAAACCGAGGCCGATTCAGAATTTCACTAATTCGACGAGAAACAAGTTTCAAGAGTGAATTTAGAATTTGAATAATTCTTCAAAGAATAAGTGCCCTTAAAATTCTTCAAAATGCGGTCTTTTCAGTCAAAAATCTTGGCCGATTCAGAATTTGACTAATTCGTTGAGGAACACGTTCATACAAGGCTCTCAATATTCTAAAAAATACTGGCCTTTGACCTCTGGGTTTCTCAGTTTTTAAACCGAGGCAGATTCAGAATTTGACTAATTTGTTGAGGAACAAGTTCAAAGAGTGAATTTAGAATTTGAATAATTCTTCAAAGAATAAGTGCCTTTAAAATTCTTCAAAATGCGGTCTTTTCAGTCAGAAATCTAGGCCGATTCAGAATTTGACTAATTCGTTGAGGAACACGTTCATACAAGGCTCTCAATATTCTACAAATAACTGGCCTTTGACCTCTGGGTTTCTCAGTTTCTAAACCGAGGCCGATTCAGAATTTCACTAATTCGACGAGAAACAAGTTTCAAGAGTGAATTTAGAATTTGAATAATTCTTCAAAGAATAAGTGCCTTTAAAATTCTTCAAAATGCGGTCTTTTCAATCAAAAATCTAGGCCGATTCAGAATTTGACTAATTCGTTGAGGAACACGTTCATACAAGGCTCTCAATATTCTACAAATAACTGGCCTTTGACCTCTGGGTTTCTCAGTTTCTAAACCGAGGCCGATTCAGAATTTCACTAATTCGACGAGAAACAAGTTTCAAGAGTGAATTTAGAATTTGAATAATTCTTCAAAGAATAAGTGCCCTTAAAATTCTTCAAAATGCGGTCTTTTCAGTCAAAAATCTTGGCCGATTCAGAATTTGACTAATTCGTTGAGGAACACGTTCATACAAGGCTCTCAATATTCTACAAATAACTGGCCTTTGACCTCTGGGTTTCTCAGTTTCTAAACCGAGGCCGATTCAGAATTTCACTAATTCGACGAGAAACAAGTTCCAAGAGTGAATTTAGAATTTGAATAATTCTTCAAAGAATAAGTGCCTTTAAAATTCTTCAAAATGCGGTCTTTTCAGTCAAAAATCTAGGCCGATTCAGAATTTGACTAATTCGTTGAGGAACAAGTTCATACAAGGCTCTCAATATTCTACAAAATACTGGCCTTTGACCTCTGGGTTTCTCAGTTTCTAAACCGAGGCCGATTCAGAATTTGACTAATTTTAATTTACAGTTGAGGAACAAGTTCAAAGAGTGAATTTAGAATTTGAATAATTCTTCAAAGAATAAGTGCCCTTAAAATTCTTCAAAATGCGGTCTTTTCAGTCAGAAATCTAGGCCGATTCAGAATTTGACTAATTCGTTGAGGAACACGTTCATACAAGGCTCTCAATATTCTACAAATAACTGGCCTTTGACCTCTGGGTTTCTCAGTTTCTAAACCGAGGCCGATTCAGAATTTCACTAATTCGACGAGAAACAAGTTCCAAGAGTGAATTTAGAATTTGAATAATTCTTCAAAGAATAAGTGCCTTTAAAATTCTGCAAAATGCGGTCTTTTCAATCAAAAATCTTGGCCGATTCAGAATTTGACTAATTCGTTGAGGAACAAGTTCATACAAGGCTCTCAATATTCTACAAAAAACTGGCCTTTGACCTCTGGGTTTCTCAGTTTCTAAACCGAGGCCGATTCAGAATTTCACTAATTCCACAGAAACAAGTTCCAAGAGTGAATTTAGAATTTGAATAATTCTTCAAATAATAGTGCCCTTAAAATTCGTCAAAATGCGGTCTTTTCAGTCAGAAATCTAGGCCGATTCAGAATTTGACTAATTCGTTGAGGAACACGTTCATACAAGGCTCTTAATATTCTACAAATAACTGGCCTTTGAGCTCTGGGTTTCTCAGTTTTTGAACCGAGGCCGATTCAGAATTTCACTAATTCGACGAGAAACAAGTTCCAAGAGTGAACTTCGATTTCGAATAATTCTTCAAAGAATAGTGCCTTTAAAATTCTTCAAAATGCGGTCTTTTCAATCAAAAATCTTGGCCGATTCAGAATTTGACTAATTCGTTGAGGAACACGTTCATACAAGGCTCTCAATATTCTACAAATAACTGGCCTTTGACCTCTGGGTTTCTCAGTTTTTAAACCGAGGCCGATTCAGAATTTGACTAATTTGTTGAGGAACAAGTTCAAAGAGTGAATTTAGAATTTGAATAATTCTTCAAAGAATAAGTGCCCTTAAAATTCTTCAAAATGCGGTCTTTTCAGTCAAAAATCTAGGCCGATTCAGAATTTGACTACTTCGTTGAGGAACACGTTTATACAAGGCTCTCAATATTCTACAAATAACTGGCCTTTGACCTCTGGGTTTCTCAGTTTCTAAACCGAGGCCGATTCAGAATTTCACTAATTCGACGAGAAACAAGTTCCAAGAGTGAATTTAGAATTTGAATAATTCTTCAAAGAATAAGTGCCTTTAAAATTCTTCAAAATGCGGTCTTTTCAATCAAAAATCTAGGCCGATTCAGAATTTGACTAATTCGTTGAGGAACAAGTTCATACAAGGCTCTCAATATTCTACAAAAAACTGGCCTTTGACCTCTGGGTTTCTCAGTTTTTAAACCGAGGCAGATTCAGAATTTGACTAATTTGTTGAGGAACAAGTTCAAAGAGTGAATTTAGAATTTGAATAATTCTTCAAAGAATAAGTGCCCTTAAAATTCTTCAAAATGCGGTCTTTTCAGTCAAAAATCTTGGCCGATTCAGAATTTGACTACTTCGTTGAGGAACACGTTTATACAAGGCTCTCAATATTCTACAAATAACTGGCCTTTGACCTCTGGGTTTCTCGATTTCTGAACCGAGGCCGATTCAGAATTTCACTAATTCGACGAGAAACAAGTTCCAAGAGTGAACTTCGAATTTGAATAATTCTTCAAAGAATAGTGCCTTTAAAATTCTGGAAAATGCGGTCTTTTCAATCAAAAATATTGGCCGATTCAGAATTTGACTAATTCGTTGAGGAACACGTTCATACAAGGCTCTCAATATTATAAAAAATACTGGCATTTGACCTCTGGGTTTCTCGATTTCTGAACCGAGGCCGATTCAGAATTGCCAGAATTGCCTGGCCTTTGACCTCTGGGTTTCTCAGTTTTTAAACCGAGGCCGATTCAAAATTTCACTAATTCGACGAGGAACAAGTTCCAAGAGTGAATTTAGAATTTGAACAAATCTTCAAAGAATAAGTGCCTTAAAATTCTTCAAAATGCGGTCTTTTCAGTCAGAAATCTAGGCCGATTCAGAATTTGACTAATTCGTTGAGGAACAAGTTCATACAAGGCTCTCAATATTCTACAAATAACTGGCCTTTGACCTCTGGGTTTCTCAGTTTCTAAACCGAGGCCGATTCAGAATTTCACTAATTCGACGAGAAACAAGTTCCAAGAGTGAATTTAGAATTTGAATAATTCTTCAAAGAATAAGTGCCCTTAAAATTCTGCAAAATGCGGTCTTTTCAATCAGAAATCTAGGCCGATTCAGAATTTGACTAATTCGTTGAGGAACACGTTCATACAAGGCTCTCAATATTCTAAAAAATACTGGCCTTTGACCTCTGGGTTTCTCAGTTTTTAAACCGAGGCCGATTCAGAATTTCACTAATTCGACGAGAAACAAGTTCCAAGAGTGAATTTAGAATTTGAATAATTCTTCAAAGAATAAGTGCCCTTAAAATTCTTCAAAATGCGGTCTTTTCAGTCAGAAATCTAGGCCGATTCAGAATTTGACTAATTCGTTGAGGAACACGTTCATACAAGGCTCTCAATATTCTACAAATAACTGGCCTTTGACCTCTGGGTTTCTCAGTTTCTAAACCGAGGCCGATTCAGAATTTCACTAATTCGACGAGAAACAAGTTCCAAGAGTGAATTTAGAATTTGAATAATTCTTCAAAGAATAAGTGCCCTTAAAATTCTTCAAAATGCGGTCTTTTCAGTCAGAAATCTAGGCCGATTCAGAATTTGACTACTTCGTTGAGGAACACGTTCATACAAGGCTCTCAATATTCTACAAAATACTGGCCTTTGACCTCTGGGTTTCTCAGTTTCTGAACCGAGGCCGATTCAGAATTTCACTAATTCGACGAGGAACAAGTTCCAAGAGTGAATTTAGAATTTGAATAATTCTTCAAAGAATAAGTGCCCTTAAAATTCTTCAAAATGCGGTCTTTTGAGTCAGAATCGAGGTCGATTCAGAATTTCACTAATTCGACGAGGAACAAGTTCCGACGGGAATTCAATGTTCTTTAAAATGCGGACCTCAATATTCTTTAAAATGCCTGCCTTTGAGTTAGGAATCGAGGCCGATCCATAATTTCATTATTTCGACGAGAAACAAGCTCCAAGAATGAATTTATAATTTGAATGATTCTTCAACGAATACGGTCTTTTCAGTCAGAAATCTAGGCCGATTCAGAATTTGACTAATTCGTTGAGGAAGAAGTTCATACAAGGCTCTCAATATTCTACAAATAACTGGCCTTTGACCTCTGGGTTTCTCAGTTTCTAAGCCGTGGCCGATTCAGAATTTCACGAATTCCACGAGAAACAAGTTCCAAGAGTGAATTTAGAATTTGAATAATTCTTCAAAGAATAAGTGCCCTTAAAATTCTTCAAAATGCGGTCTTTTCAGTTAGAAATCTAGGCCGATTCAGAATTTGACTAATTCGTTGAGGAAGAAGTTCATACAAGGCTCTCAATATTCTACAAATAACTGGCCTTTGACCTCTACGTTTCTCAGTTTCTTAGCCGGGAGAGGTCACTAGGATTCCCGGATAATTTGAACTTTCTAAATAACTTAAGCTTAACATTCTTTAAATCATAGCTAAGGTGAATACCACACAGGCAAAATTGTACTATGACAGCAAATGGGAACACATTGTGTAAAAATAGAATTTAGAGCATTAAAAATAAATTTATTGCAATGTCAAGATTCTAGACATGTACAAGTTAGACCAGTCGAAGTCATAAAAGCTATTAGTTTTCGAAAATCAGTTTTTTGGAAACTGATGGGGCAATAGACGGACAAGCAGACAAAATTTTTCGACAAGGAAAGTCAATTGAATGGACGACACAGTTATACTATTAGATAATGATTTCTTAAAAAGAACTCTTTGAGTTCTTTCAGTAAGATAATTCCTTATCCAGGTAACAAGGTTAGATTGAAAACCTATCATGTTTAGTTTATATAAAAGCAAGGAATGGTTAACAGAATTAAAAGCCTTGCTAAAATCTGTGTAAATAACATTTGCTTTTAAAACCTTTAAACCAGTGAGGAAAATTCTAGGAGATTATCGTGGTCACCGCATTTTGCAGAATTTCAAAGGCAAATTCTTTGAAGAATTATTCAAATCTAAATTCACTCTTGGAACTTGTTTCTCGTCGAATAAGAATTATGGATCGGCCTCGATTCCTAACTTAAAGGCAGGCATTTTAAAGAATATTGAGGTCCGCATTTTAAAGAACATTGAATCCCCCGTCGGAACTTGGTCGTCGTCGAATTATTGAAATTCAGAATCGACCTCGATTTCTGACTCAAAAGCCCGAATTTTGAAAAATTTTAAGGGCACTTATTTTTTTATTTTTTTATTTTTTTTTTTAATGGACGTGTCCTTCAAGTCCCGGCAAATGGGCCTCCAACTCCAACTCCTCCTATATTAAATACTTAGGTCTGCTAATAATAAAATGTTGGCAACTCCTAATGCTTGCACACTGGACACTGGGAAATCACCAAACCCGTCTAGTCCGTTGCCTTTAGCGTCCAATTTGTCCGCTTTAGGTAGTAATTTATCTCCTCCGAATTGGAATAAGGAATAGTGAAGGAATAGGAATGGCACATATAAACAGAAAGATCAGAAGAAGGAGGAATATAGGAGAATGTTAGAATTAAAAAAATTCCATTCAAATCAATTTTTACACAAATAAATTCAATATCTACAGGGTTAGTAGAAATAAGTTCCGAAGGTAAGGCCGAGTTAACAGCAATAAGAACGCCGCCACCACGACCAGACAAACGGTCACGTTTAAAAACAGAAAACTAATAATTCTTCAAAGAATACGGTCTTTTCAGTCAGAAAGCGAGGCCGAATCAGAATTTGACTAATTCGTTGAGGAACAAGTTCATACAAGGCTCTCAATATTCTACAAAATACTGGCCTTTGACCTCTGGGTTTCTCAGTTTCTAAGCCATTGCCGATTCAGAATGGGCTTACATAGAGATTCCGCACAATGCCTTAATACGCAGTTGGGAACCCCAAGTTTTAAGAGCGAATTTAGAATTTCAATAATTCTTCAAAGAATAAGTGCCCTTAAAATTCTTCAAAATGCGGTCTTTTCAGTCAGAAATCTAGGCCGATTCAGAATTTGACTAATTCGTTGAGGAACACGTTCATACAAGGCTCTCAATATTCTACAAATAACTGGCCTTTGACCTCTGGGTTTCTCAGTTTCTAAGCCGTGGCCGATTCAGAATTTCACTATTTCCACGAGAAACAAGTTCCAAGAGCGAATTTAGAATTTCAATAATTCTTCAAAGAATAAGTGCCCTTAAAATTCTGCAAAATGCGGTCTTTTCAGTCAAAAATCTTGGCCGATTCAGAATTTGACTAATTCGTTGAGGAACAAGTTTATACAAGGCTCTCAATATTCTACAAAAAACTGGCCTTTGACCTCTGGGTTTCTCGTTTTCTGAACCGAGGCCGATTCAGAATTTCACTAATTCGACGAGAAACAAGTTCCAAGAGTGAACTTCGAATTTGAATAATTCTTCAAAGAATAGTGCCTTTAAAATTCTGCAAAATGCGGTCTTTTCAATCAAAAATATTGGCCGATTCAGAATTTGACTAATTCGTTGAGGAACACGTTCATACAAGGCTCTCAATATTCTAAAAAATACTGGCCTTTGACCTCTGGGTTTCTCGATTTCTGAACCGAGGCCGATTCAGAATTGCCAGAATTGCCTGGCCTTTGACCTCTGGGTTTCTCAGTTTTTAAACCGAGGCCGATTCAAAATTTCACTAATTCGACGAGGAACAAGTTCCAAGAGTAAATTTAGAATTTGAACAAATTTTTAAAGAATAAGTGCCTTAAAATTCTTCTGAATGCGGTCTTTTCAGTTAGAAATCTAGGCCGATTCAGAATTTGACTATTCGTTGAGGAACAAGTTCATACAAGGCTCTCAATATTCTACAAAATACTGGCCTTTGACCTCTGGGTTTCTCAATTTCTGAACCGAGGCCGATTCAGAATTTCACTATTTCGACGAGAAACAAGTTTCAAGAGTGAATTTAGAATTTGAATAATTCTTCAAAGAATAGTGCCTTTAAAATTCTGCAAAATGCGGTCTTTTCTATCAAAAATATTGGCCGATTCAGAATTTGACTATTCGTTGAGGAACAAGTTCATACAAGGCTCTCAATATTCTAAAAAGTACTGGCCTTTGACCTCTGGGTTCTTCGATTTCACTATTTCGACGAGAAACAATTTGCAAGAGCGAATATAGAATTCGAATAATTCTTCAAAATGGGGTCTTTTCAGTAAGAAACCGAGGCCGAATAAGAATTTGACTAATTCGTTGAGGAACAAGTTCATACAAGGCTCTCAATATTCTAAAAATAACTGGCCTTTGACCTCTGGGTTTCTCAGTTTCTTAGTCGCGGACGATTCAGAATTTCACTAATTCGACGAGGAACAAGTTCCAAGAGTAAATTTAAAATTTGAACAAATCTTCAAAGAATAAGTGCCCTTTAAATTCTGCAAAATGCGGTCTTTTCAGTTAGAAATCTAGGCGGATTCAGTATTTGACTAATTTGTTGAGGAAGAAGTTCAATGAGTGAATTTAGAATTTGAATAATTCTTCACTCTTCGTTTTTTCGTTTTTGCTTTTTAACGCTTGCACATATCTTACGCTCACGTTACGCTCTCAGTTTTCAATTGCCTCGCGTTTCTCTCCGGAACCTTTCAACGCTCAGTCTTTTTTTTTCTTTCGCACTTAGTTTTATGGTTTTTGTGTTTTGTTTTCGTGTGGCTCTCCTGAGTCCGATTGTGTGTTCTTAGTAAGTATTAACCCTTGGTTGTGCTTATTTTTATATTTTAATCTTTTATTTTGGCTTTATAATCGCCGCATAATAAAAAATAAAAAATATATAAACAAAATAATAAAAAATAAATATAGAGTCTCGTACGGGTTTAAAGTGGAGTTGTGAGGCTTGCCGGGCAGTTGAGATGGAGATGCGAGCATTTATGCGGCAGACTAGGTGTGGATTAACAGATCTTCACCTAGGCTTTGATAAACTCAGTCAGGCTTTTTCAGTTTTGGAGAGCCAATTTAATGGATTCAAACTCTTAAATGGCTCTCCAAAGCGTAAGAAGTCTGGCTTGGAAACGCAGAATTGTTCGCGTGTCCTCCAAGTCCCGGCAAATGGGCCTCCAACTCCAACTCCTCCTATATTAAATACTTATGTCTGCTAATAATAAAATGTTGGCAACTCCTAATGCTTGCACACTGGACACTGGGAAATCAGCAAACCCGTCTAGTCCGTTGCTTTTAGCGTCCAGTTTGTCCGCTCTAGGTAGTAATTTATCTCCTCCAAAGGCGGTTGGGGTTCCACAAACTACTGAGGCTAATTCTTCTGCCCCAGTTGATGTGAATCCTAAACTTTTGGTAGGGGTTCCGCAGAGAAAGCAAGTCTTTGTTTCCAGACTGGCACCTGATCTTACATCGGAAGATGTAATATCGTATATCAATTCCGAAGTCCAGGTCTCAAATTCAACTGTGGATAAATTTAAGTTTTCTTATTCTAGGGAGATCGCATCTTTTAAAATTAGCCTTTTTCGAGCTTATTTGTTGTGGAGATTTTTGGCCAGAGCATGTAGTTATGGAGTTTACGGTGAAGAAAAAAAACCGGCATCCGGTTTCCCTAACACCTTCGTCACTCCCAAAAAACTAGAACCCTTTCTTCTAGCGTATCAAAACGTTAGAGGACTTAAATCCAAACTTAGTCGATTTTTTCTTAGTAGCTTTGGTTTTAATTATTCTATCCGAGACGTGGCTTAAGCCTGACATTTTGGATTCCGAAGTCTTAGGTAATAACTTTTCTGTTTTTAAACGTGACCGTTTGTCTGGTCGTGGTGGCGGCGTTCTTATTGCTGTTAACTCGGCCTTACCTTCGGAACTTATTTCTACTAACCCTGTAGATATTGAATTTATTTGTGTTAAAATTGATTTGAATGGCATTTTTTTATTTCTAACAGTCTCCTAGATTCCTCCTTCTTCTGATCTTTCTGTTTATATGTGCCATTTAAACTCTATTAGAAACGTTTCGAATTTTGTAACCGATAAGGACTACCCTGTCGTTTTGGGCGATTTCAATCTCCCTGAAATATGTTGGTCCACTATTCCTTATTCCAATTCGGTATTACCCAGTAATAGTCACGACTTTATTGGTGGTATCCTTGAATTGTCACTATCCCAGATCAATTTTGTCAAAAATTCTCTGAGTAGGCAATTGGATTTGATTTTTTGCTTGGATCCCTCTAATACGCTTGTATCTAGAATTGATCCTCTTTCTTTTCCTGAGGACCCTTATCATCCTTCAATTGGTTTATCAATTGACTCTCCTTGTCGAAAAATTTTGTCTGCTTGTCCGTCTATTGCCTCATACAGTTTCCAAAAAACTGATTTTCGAAAACTAAATAAGCTTATTAATGACTTCGACTGGTCTAACTTGTACATGTCTAAGAATCTTGACATTGCAATAAATTTATTTTATAATGCTCTAAATTCTATTTTTACACAATGTGTTCCCATTTGCTGTCATAGTAACAATAATATCCCTGTGTGGTATTTACCTTAGCTAATGAATTTAAAGAATGTTAAGCTTAAGTTGTTTAGAAAGTTCAGATTATCCGGGAATCCTAGTGACGTCTCCCGTTATCTTTTGGGTCGATCCCAATTTTCGGTTTATAGCACAATATGCTATAAGCCCTACCTTTCTCGCTGTAAAATTCAATTTCGCCGTAACCTCAAACAATTTTTTAATTTCGTCAATTCAAAGCGTAATACCTCTATCTTTCCTTCTTCCTTATCTTTTATGGATGAGAAAGCAAATACCGACCAGTCTATTGCTTATCTTTTTGGTAGCTTTTTCCAATCTACCTATTCGACGTCAAATTTTAATTTGGATCAGCACTATCCCTTTGACCTTCCTCGGTCAAATAATATATACTCTCCTTTAATTACGGAAATTCAGTTGCTTAATGAACTTAAGCTAATCAAACCAATTTTTTTGCCGGGGCCGGATGGGGTTCCCAACTGCGTATTAAGGCATTGTGCGGAATCTCTATGTAAGCCCATTCTTAAACTTTTTAACTTATCAATCAGCCTCTCTTCTTTCCCTACTATTCGGAAGGAGTCTTTTATTATTCCTCTCCATAAAAAAGGAAGCAAATCTGATGCTCAAAACTATAGAGGCATATCAAAACTGTCTGCTATTCCTAAGATTTTTGAGAGACTCTTAACTTATCATCTTCAACATTTATGTAAGTCTCTAATTTCACCCTGTCACCATGGATTTGTAAAACAAAGGTCGACCACGACTAATCTCCTAGAATTTTCCTCACTGGTAATTAAAGGTTTTAAAAGCAAATGTTATTTACACAGATTTTAGCAAGGCTTTTAATTCTGTTAACCATTCCTTGCTTTTATATAAACTAAACATGATAGGTTTTCAATCTTACCTTATTACCTGGATAAGGAATTATCTTACTGAAAGAACTCAAAGAGTTCTTTTTAAGAAATCATTATCTAATAGTATAACTGTGTCGTCAGGGGTCCCCCTTTATATAAATGATCTTCCATCAGTTATATCACACTCTCGTGTTTTTATGTTTTTATTCAATTTGCTAAATTTAAATGCTTCTAAGTGCAAAATTATGACCTTCTGTCGGGGCACTCCACTCTTGGTCTCCTATCATCTTAATCAAAATGCACTTCAACGTATAGGCTCGATAAATGATTTAGGAATTTTACTTGATTCTAAATTAAAATTTGATAGTCACATTTTATCCACTGTCAATAAAACCATGGGAGTTCTTGGATTTGTGAAGAGATGGTCTAAAGAATTCGATGACCCTTATACGACCAAGATTTTATATGTGTCTCTTGTTCGCCCAATCTTAGAATACGGTTCATGCGTTTGGTGCCCTCAATATAAGGTGCATCAAAATCGTATTGAGTCCGTTCAAAAAAAGTTTTTGCTTTTTGCTCTCCGTGGCTTAAATTGGAATTCGGAATTGAGCCTTCCCTCGTACTCTAGTAGACTACAACTTATAGATTTGCCGTCCCTAGTAAACCGTAGAACCCTTCTTAATACTCTTTTTATGCATAAATTAATAAACGGCATGGTTGACTCTCCTGAGTTGGTTAGCCGAATTAGTTTTGCAGTTCCTTCTAGACCTCTGCGGACCTTCACTCCTTTAGTGGCCTGTCCAGCCACATCTAATTATTTAATGTATGAGCCTTTTTTAAATTTATGTAGAGACTATAATAGTTTGTACCACTTAGTTTGCTCCTCTCCTAGTATGCAATCAATCAAAACTAGTATTTTATTGCACCTTCGTTTTAATCCTTCTCTTCCTTAATAGAATACTTCATTGCCTACTCCATTTCTTGATTCAATTAGTTTTTTTTCACGTATCGTGTCACGTGACTCTGCCCCAAGGTCGGTTGGGCGTTTGAGCTATCGAGCTTGGTAACCCGCGCGTAAATATGCTTTCGCCTGGTTTTGTGGGGCCACTTGATCGTACTATTCTTTGTACGTCTACGTCCATTAAAAAAAAAATAAAAAAATAAGTGCCCTTAAAATTTTTCAAAATGCGGGCTTTTGAGTCAGAAATCGAGGTCGATTCAGAATTTCAATAATTCGACGAAGACCAAGTTCCGACGGGGGATTCAATGTTCTTTAAAATGCGGACCTCAATATTCTTTAAAATGCCTGCTTTTGAGTTAGGAATCGAGGCCGATCCATAATTTCATTATTTCGACGAGAAACAAGTTCCAAGAGTGAATTTAGAATTTGAATAATTCTTCAAAGAATTCTGCCTTTGAAATTCTGCAAAATGCGGTCTTTTCAGTCAAAAATATTGGCCGATTCAGAATTTGACTAATTCGTTGAGAAACACGTTCATACAAGGCTCTCAATATTCTAAAAAATACTGGCCTTTGACCTCTGGGTTTCTCGATTTCTGAACCGAGGCCGATTCAGAATTGCCAGAATTGCCTGGCCTTTGACCTCTGGGTTTCTCAGTTTCTGAACCGAGGCCGATTCAGAATTTCACTAATTCGTTGAGAAACAAGTTCCAAGAGTGAATTTCGAATTTGAATAATTCTTCAAAGAATAGTGCTTTTAAAATTCTGCAAAATGCGGTCCTTTCAATCAAAAATATTGGCCGATTCAGAATTTGACTAATTCGTTGAGGAACACGTTCATACAAGGCTCTCAATATTCTAAAAAATACTGGCCTTTGACCTCTGGGTTTCTCGATTTCTGAACCGAGGCCGATTCAGAATTGCCAGAATTGCCTGGCCTTTGACCTCTGGGTTTCTCAGTTTTTAAACCGAGGCCGATGCAAAAGTTCACTAATTCGACGAGAAACAAGTTCCAAGAGTGAACTTCGAATTTGAATAATTCTTCAAAGAATAGTGCTTTTAAAATTCTGCAAAATGCGGTCCTTTCTATCAAAAATATTGGCCGATTCAGAATTTGACTAATTCGTTGAGATACACGTTCATACAAGGTTCTCAATATTCTAAAAAATACTGGCCTTTGACCTCTGGATTTCTCGATTTCTGAACCGAGGCCGATTCAGAATTCCCAGAATTGCCTGGCCTTTGATCTCTGGGTTTCTCAGTTTCTGAACCGAGGCCGATTCAGGATTTCACTAATTCGTTGAGAAACAAGTTCCAAGAGTGAACTTCGAATTTGAATAATTCTTCAAAGAATAGTGCTTTTAAAATTCTGCAAAATGCGGTCCTTTCTATCAAATATATTGGCCGATTCAGAATTTGACTAATTCGTTGAGAAACACGTTCATACAAGGCTCTCAATATTCAAAAAATTACTGACCTCTAACCTCTGGGTTTCTCGATTTCTGAACCGAGGCCGATTCAGAATTACCAGAATTGCCTGGCCTTTGCCCTCTGGATTTCTCAGTTTCTGAACCGAGGCCGATTCAGGATTTCACTAATTCGTTGAGAAACAAGTTCCAAGAGTGAACTTCGAATTTGAATAATTCTTCAAAGAATAGTGCTTTTAAAATTCTGCAAAATGCGGTCCTTTCTATCAAATATATTGGCCGATTCAGAATTTGACTAATTCGTTGAGAAACACGTTCATACAAGGCTCTCAATATTCAAAAAATTACTGACCTCTGACCTCTGGGTTTCTCGATTTCTGAACCGAGGCCGATTCAGAATTACCAGAATTGCCTGGCCTTTGCCCTCTGGATTTCTCAGTTTTTGAAATGAGGCCGATTCAGAATTTCACTGATTCGACGAGGAACAAGTTCCAAGAGTGAATTTAGAATTTGAATAATTCTTCAAAGAATAGGTGCCCTTAAAATTTTTGAAAATGCGGGCTGTTGAGTCGGAGATCGAGGTCGATTCAGAAGTTCATAAATTCGACGAGGAATAAGTTCCAACAGGGGATGCAATGTACTTTAACGAAAACAGATGCGACTCTGTAATCGTTCAAAAACAGCTGATCGTGCTGCAAATCTGGTTTAAAAGTGACAGCCGTCACTTACCGACGTGACGACGAAAAAGAAGTGCTCAGGGGTCTGTTTTGTCATTAATTGATTTCCGGTAGAATTGGCATGTGCAAGCACAAAAATAAAGCGTGACTAAATAAATTGCAAATTAAAATAAATTTGCATCGGTGTTCTTTTTGTTTTCTTTTCGTTCGATCGTGGCTATAAACGCGTCACCGGGCGCTCTCAGCCGGCACTACCCCACACCAGAAAAATCCGCTCGGCCACCAGTGGCGAAAATTCCGACAACGAGAGGGTCAATTTCGTTACATTGGTGTCAGGTGTGGGGTATACAAGTGGATTCCTAAAAATTCCACCCACAATGTCTAAAAAAGCAGCTCGTCGACACAGAGAGATGCCTCTGGATGACATCGAGAAAAAAATGGATGCTCTGGACTCGCAGATGCAACTAAAAATGGATGCCATGAATCGTTCTTTCAATAAACGATTTGATCAGTTGTGGTCATCTTTAGAACGAACATTACTGTCTAGTATGTATCGCTCCGCGGTACCAACCGAGGCTATCGCCGATCTTCGGGCGACCACGACGGCACCCGCACCAAGCACGGGCGTGGCATATAGCACGCCACATGGTGTCAGCACCAATGAACCTCAGATGAACGCACCGCCAGAAGTCATGCCCTCTAACCGATTCTTCTGCGAATTTCAACGTTTACTGGACGACAAGACCGAGGAGTATATCTGGTCCGAGCGAAAAAAATGCCGGAAGGTGTGTATAAGCCTTCGTGGAAGAGCCCAGCGATTTTACACAACTTTGCCACAGGCTACCTTAAGCTCTTACGAGGCACTAACGACCGCCATGCGTAACCATTTCGGTGTGAGTACGCACCCCGGCTATCATCTGTTTCATAATCGCGTACAGGGACCGAAAGAGACCCTAAGTGGATCGTCTGGGCCGATTAGTTTTCGGCGAATTGCCTTCAGCTACCTATAATCACATATTGGTCCAGCGTTTCATCGATGGCATACGGGAGACTAACTATCAGATCCCCATTCTCTCTAGCAATCCAGCTACTCTTGCCGATGCCCTCGAATGGCCACACGAATTGAAGCTCAATGTAGACCTCGTCCAGGTTTTAAACGTAACCACTCAGCACACCACAAACGTTACTTCACCCAGAAGAAGTAGACATCGCAAATCAACTAGCGGACAGCTATTTGCTTCGTCCGCACCACACCCGGAAAACTAAAATCCGCCAGTTTCTTGGGGCGGAAGCTGGCAGATAACCCAGAAAGCCCCCGTAAGCATGCTCCCCGAGCCTCTTCCTTCACATTTGAAGACTGGCTAGACTCATAAGCCAGTCAGGACATCGGGTAGAGCAGCCACAATGTCGTCGAGATCAACTAAAGGCCCGAATATTTTCCCTGCCGTATCAGAGTCCCTGCGGGTGAATCCCGCGCCGTCCGATAAGCCACCCCCAGGAATTGGTGTCCCATCTCCACAGGTTGAAGCCATCGAGGTGTCGTCGTTTGATGAGCCGTTCCTAAAAGGAAGTGCCGATATGCTGCCCAGCCGGAAAATCCACGTGCACCCACCAGATGGCGATAAAAACGCTACATGGTTGACCCCTGACCCAGGCAGACAACGGAATATAAAATCCTTGTCACTGGAGACGTCACCGCCAGGAAGCTGTCCTCCCTCTCCAAAGGTAGAGGTCACCCACGTACCCATTCACAAAAACGGTCTGTGCGACGCCAGGGTCATCATATCTCCGACATCAACTCCGGTCGAGTATCTCGCTTTAAATGTGCCGCCAACCATAGGGCCCAACTCCAATACTTCCCAGTCCCCGTTACAGGACACATCGACGTTGGTCCTGCTGTTTGATGAATCGCCATTAGCCGAGCGCGAGTTACCACTTCGGGTGTACCCCATTGTACTCTGGACAGCAGCAATACTCAGTACAACGGGATCGGCATTCAATACCACAGAAGAGGCATTTTTCGCGGAAACACGGAGCAGAACAGCATCGATACATACACATACACACACAAACACAAACACATACAAGAGCTGTCTGCGAACAGCATACAAACACATAAGGCAACACGCATATTGGTTTTGGTTTTCGTCAGAAATAAGTCTAATGAATTCCAGCCGATTTTACAGTTCGGACGTCGCGACTCTCCTGGCACCTAACAATAAAAAAAATTTTTTTTTTCAGCGAATTTAAGCATCGACGAAGTCGCTGTCGCCGATACACAGCTAGAAGCTGTACATATGCGTCCGATAAGCCCTACCCAAGTTCTGTTGCAGAGGGTGCAAAGACAATAATTCTAGCAAAAACAATAATTCTAGATAATTTTTTTTTGTTTGTGTTGTTTAATTCGGCTGTCGGCTTAACAGCTCTGGCGCCTGTCTGGTCGTTGACGATCCGTTGCGACGGTCTTCGCTACAACAGCGTGTGCAACGGTAAAAATTTCAGTGAAATTTTCAGCCGTTAGTTCTGGCGTCTGCACCAGCGTCAACGACGCAATAACCCATGCCTATATAAAGATAATGCTACATTTCTTTGAGTCAGTCCCCAATTGTCGTCGAGCGAAACAGCAACTTAAAATCGAAGTTATTAATCTTGCATGCAATACGCACAAGACTTACAAATCAAAAGCGAAAAAATTATAATTGAAAAATTTATAAGTGAAAAAAAAAAACTTGGAACAACAATAGTGCCGCAAACATTTAATAATATGTACGTGTAACAAGTGAAAAGATGCACACACATTCGTATATACATACCTTGTTGCTGAACCAAAGTGCACAAACAACCAGCAAGCAAAATACCAACTTTCAAAAACAAAAACAAAAAAAAAAAAAAAAAACAAAAATCTTTACCAGCGATCACAATCATACACAACACAATTTTTTAATTTAAATAAATAATAAATATAAATTAATTGTTAAAGCACACTAAACACAAAACAAAAAGATATTATATTTAATATATTACATACACACATATTTTTGTCCCTTATACAAATATTAATAAGCATTCACATACTTTTTCTTTAATACACACAGTTCAAATAGGAAATAATACATGTCAGCTAATCAAGGAAGAAACACAACCATAACGAGAAGTTTAGCTAGAGCAGCAGAAAGAGCAAAGGCTTTTAGAGTTTTGCAGTCTCTAGAAATAGAAGTAGAAGAAAACACTTTATTACAAACCGACCGGACCACCATGTCGCAAAGAACCAATAGAGACATAATGGACGCACTTCAAATACCCGATGCAATTAAACTATTACCCACGTATGATGGAGATAAAGAACTCCTAATAAAGTTTATTACAAGCGTAGAGCGAGTAATGAAGTTGGTCACCAACGTAGAAAAGTCAGAATATGGAGAATTACTACTAGGAGTAATTAGAGACAAAATAGTTGGACAAGCGGACCGGATATTAATTAGGGAGAGAGTAAAACTCAATTGGGTTAATATTAAACTAGCATTAGTCGATAATTTCGGGGAGTCAAGAAGTAAAGAACATTTATTGGACGACCTTCGTGAAATCCCATATAAAGGGTTATCTATAAAATTGCTATACCAAGAAGTATCAGGCATACGAGCAGCTATACTAGATATTCTGGAGAGAGAAGAACTAGACGATGAAATACGTAAAATAAAAGAAAATTCATATGAAAAACATTTATACAAAAGTTTATAGCCGGACTGAAAAACCCGTTAAAATGGACGGTAAAAGCCCAGAAGCGAAAAACACTAAGACAGGCAAATGAAATAGCAAAGGAGTTCAGATATGAATATATGAGAGATAGAGCTAGGGAAGACTACGAGAGACAAAACCCGAAACGGGTACGCTACAGCTATAAAAATAACAGTAATAGTCCAAATTACAACGCAAGACAGCTAAACAACAACCGTTATAACACAAACACACAACAACCAATTAATACAAATTATAATAACAATCAACAAGAACAAGAGAACAGTAACCGGGGACAACGAACCAATAACGGAAACTACACCAACAACACCATAAGAAACCAAGAACAAAATGACTATAGAAATTATAGCAACAACAGGGGACAACAGTATAAAAGGAGTAGTTATTCAGGATTTACGGAACAAGAGCGGAGCCAACGAGGGTCCGTGGGAGTAGGAGGACCCGAAAAATCAAATAGAACACACCAAAACACCATATAGAAGAAGTCCCAAAATTTTCAATAAATGCCTCGGACATTCCCCCGATCATACTACAAAACCAAAATGTAGAGGAGCACTAATCTATATTTTAATCGAATCGCCATTTGGCAGACCGTTAAAATTCTTAATAGACAGCGGATCAAATATTTCATTTATTAACCCAGACTTCGCACCCCTAACCAAACAACAAAATTTACAGCATCCAATGCAGTCTTAAGCACACATAATATATACAAAAAATAACGTGCAAACTATTCAAGGAATTCAAACAAAGTGGCGAATTTACCTTTTTCTTATTTATATTCTACGAATTTTTTGACGGAATCATTGGAATAGACCTTTTAACATTTTTAAACGCAAAAATTGATATCGAAAATCTAATCTAAATAACCCCCAATACAAAAATCGAGTTACTCCAAAGAAAAAGAGATCAGAATCCCCAATAAAACTAGATGCTAGGACAAGAACTTTAGTAGAAATTCCAGTAACAGAAAGGGAAGGAGAAATTTATATAAATGAAATAGTAATACAGGAGGGAATATATATTAACGAGGGCATTTACAGAACAAATAATTACACAGCCAAAGTAGAAATAATAAACGAAACTGATCAAGACAAAGTGATAAATGCCAACTATCCGATACAGGTAGAAGAATATAATGTAGAAAGTTTTACAGAAATAGACACGGCAAAACATAAAAATATTGAAAACAGTGACAATAGAGCTAAACTCAACATAAGAACAGAACACCTTAACAAAGAAGAAAAAGCTAAACTTTTGGAAGTTTGTAAACAATATAGAGCACTATTTTATAACGACAGGGATAAATTGTCAGTAACAGAAGGAACAAAGCACGATATTAGACTATCAGACGAACAACCCATATTCGTAAGACCATTTAGCTACTCAATAAAGGAAAACGTAGAGATCAAAAAACAAATCTCCGAGTTATTAGATCAAGGTATAATCAGAAATAGCCGCTCACCATGGAGTGCACCTGTTTGGTTGATACCCAAGAAAAGCGACGCCTCTGGACAAAAAAAAAAAAATGGAGGTTAGTCGTAGATATCAGGAAATTGAATAAAAAAAGAATTAAGGACAAATACCCGTTACCGTTAATTGACGAAGTATTGGATTCGTTAGGAAATTAAAATATTTCTCTACGCTGGATTTAAAAAGCGGGTATCATCAAATCGAAATGAACCCGAAAGACATAGAGAAAACAGCTTTCACGGCAGTAGGAGGGCATTTCGAATTCTTGAGAATGCCATTCGGGCTAACAAATGCCCCCGCAACATTCCAAAGGTTCATTAACAACTTGTTAGGAGATATAGTAGGAAAATTTTGCTTAGTGTATATGGACGACATCATAATATACTCGGCGTCGCTCCAACAACACATTCAAGATTTAAAGGTGGTATTCAAAAAAACTCAATATGTCTAATTTAAAAATACAGCAAGACAAGTCAGAATTCTTACGAAAAGAGATAGACTTTTTGGGACATATCGTTACCCCAGAAGGCATAAAACCGAACCCGAAAAAGATAGAAGCTGTAAAGAAATTCCTATTACCCACAACAAGAACACACATAAAATCTTTTATTGGACTCCTTAGCTACTATAGAAAATTTATTAAGGATTTAGCTAAAATAACAAAACCATTGACGAAACAACTAAAAGGAAAGAAACCCGTCGAGATTTCGGAAGACTATAAAAATGCATTTGAACATGCAAAAACATTACTTTGCAACGACCCAATTTTGACATATCCGAATTAGGAACAACCATTTCTCCTAACTACAAACGCAAGCAATTATGCACTAGATTCAGTATTATCACAAGGATAAGTAGGAAAGGACAGACCAGTAGCTTACGCTAGTAGAACATTAAACGATACGGAAACCAACTATTCAGCGTGTTGAATATATCGCCTTAAACAAAAATAACATTCACTTGATTAATCGACATAAATAGTAATCGATTAATTTAGTATTATGCATACATTGAAGTATGGTCACACTCTTGATTTGTTCGTTCCTTTTTCCTGCTGTGCTTGTGGCGTGTGTGCGTTTTTTGAAAAGAGCTCGTAGATCATCAAATATAAAATAACTATAATTAAATATATCTGAGTTAAATTGGTGTTTCTTGTAAAACAGTTAATACTTTTATTTCAGTTTTCCAAAAGGTTATGGGCAAAGTCCATGCCTATAGAAAAAATTTTATAAATCGTAAAATTAGATTGTGAAATAATTTCCAGGAAACGGTTGTCCGCATACTAGTGTGTGTGTGAATACGAGGAAACATAGAAAAGGCCAAACGTAATATAAAGCCTTTTGACGGCGAAAAGTATTCCGTTTGGAAATTTAGAATTCGCGCAGTGTTTGCAGATTTAAATATATTAAAAGTTATTGATGAAAGTGTGCCTGATGAGGTAGATGATACTTGGAATAAAGCAGAGCGGTGCGCGAAAAGCATTATAGTAGAACATTTAAGTGACGCCTTCTTGAATTTCGCAGAAAACGACATAACGGCTAGGCAAATTCTTAGAAATTTAGACGCCATGTATTCGCGAAAGAGTTTGGCTTCGCAGTTAGCAGTGCGCAAACGTTTGCTCTCGCTTAAACTGAATGGTGACTGTACATTGTTGAACCATTTTAATATTTTCGACGAACTAATAAGTGAATTATTAGCGTCTGGTGCGAAAATTGACGAAATGGATAAAGTGTCCCATTTGTTATTAACTCTACCCTCGTCATATAACGGTGTGATTACGGCAATTGAAACATTGTCCGAAGATAATTTAACTGTAGCATTTGTAAAGAATAGGCTGCTAGATCAAGAGATAAAAATTAAAAATGACCTTAACGATTCAAGTAGAAAAGTTCTGAAAGCAGTTGTTCAAAAGAATCAGAATATTAAAAGTTCATTTAAAAATAAGGTATTTAAGCAAAAGATTTTTAAAAGTAAACAAAAATCGAATATTATATGTCATTACTGTGGCAAGGCAGGGCACATTAAAAAGGATTGCATTTTAAAAGAATATCAAATATAAATTAAAAAAATCCCAACGTTATCTTCTGGGTGCCGAAGATTACAGACTCTTTTCGAAGTTGTTTCTGCCGAAAATCACATGAACGGGGTTGGTCAGTTAATAGGTCCGTTTTCGATTTGTATGACAGCTATATGATATAGTAGTCCGATTTTAATAAAATTTAGCACAAACGCGTATATTTATGTAGAAAACGTGTTAGCCGAGTTTTGAAAAGATCAGTCAATAAATGTGCGAGTTATTCCCTAAACCGATTTCGTATGGCAGCTATATGATATAGTAGTCCGATCCTTACGAAATTTGGTATTTATATTAATTGCTATAAAAAACATATGTGCGCTAAATTTGAACAGGATCAGGTAATAAATGTGGGAGTTATTGCCTAAACCGATTTAGGTTCGTATGACAGCTATAAAATATAGTAATCCGATCAGAGCAAAATTTGGTACAATTATCTATCGCTATATAAAACATACGCATGCCAAATTAGAAAAGCATCGGATAATAAATGTGGAAGGTATTGCCAAACCGATTTAGGTTCGATCCGACCGATTCAAACTAGTGTACTACCTAGGTAAAAAAGAAGGCTAAATACCAAGTTTCAGCAAAATAGCTTTTAAGACGACGGAGTAAATCGCATAAAAACAGACGGACAGACGGACAGACGGACATGGCTATATCGACTCCTCTAGTGATTCTAAGTATTCTAGATGTAACTTTTGTGGGTCTATGATGTTTGGTTCTGTGCGTTACAAACATCAGAGCAAAGTGAATAGACTCCTTTTTCTTCGAAAAGAGTCTAATAAAGAAAATAAAACAGCACAAACCGCAACGTCACAGAATGGTTTCGCGTTTATGGTAAATTCAAAGTTTGTGAATAAAATTGGTTTTATTCTTGATTCCGGTGCAACGGATCATATAATAAACGACGAGAACCTGTATGCTGATTGTGTGGAGTTGGACCATCCACTTCAAATATCTGTGGCCAAGGAAGGTACATTTATCCTTTCTACTAAACGTGGTATTGTGCGGCTGCACAATGACAATCAGATAACGCTGGAGGATGTCCTTTACTGCAAGGAGGCTGCAGGAAATTTAATATCTGTAAAGCGCCTACAAGAGGCGGAGATGAAAATCGAATTTGATAAAGACGGCGTAAAGATATCAAAAAATGGAGTTGTGGTAGCCGAAAGTTCAGGTATGTTGAACAATATACCGATTATTAAATTTTATGCATATGCAGTGAATGCACAAAATAAAAATAAATATAAATTATGGTATGAGAGGTTTGGGCATATTAGCAGTGGTAAATTGTTAGAAATTAAAAGGAAGAATTTATTTACCGATAATAGTCTACTAAATGGTATTGAGTTGTCTGATGAAATATGTGAGCCCTGTTTAAATGGTAAACAAGCTAGGCTGCCGTTCAAGCAGTGTAAAGATAAAAGTTATGTTAATAGACCCCTTTTCATTATACATTCAGATGTTTGTGGACCGATTTCACCAGCAACTATAAAGGATCAAAATTACTATGTAATTTTTATTGATCAATTTACACATTACTGTGTAACTTATCTTATGAAACACAAATCAGATGTGTTCAATATGTTTAAAGATTTTGTACCAAAATGTGAAGCACATTTTAATCTAAAGATTGTTAATTTGTATATTGACTATGGCAAGGAATATTTGTCTAATGAGATGCGTGAGTTCTGCGTTCAGAAAGGAATAACATATCATTTAGCTGTACCTCATACACCTCAGTTAAATGGTGTATCTGAGCAAATGGTAAGAACCATTACTGAAAAAGCGCGAGCCATGATTAGTGGTTCAAAATTAGAAAAAATGTTCTGGGGTGAAGCAGTGTTAACTGCTACATATTTTATAAATAGAATCCCAAGTAGAGCGCTTGGGGATAGGTCCACAACGCCATACGAGATGTGGCATAACAAAAAACCAAGTCTAAAACACTTAAGAGTATTTGCATCTACTGTTTATGTGCATAATAAAACTAAGAAAGGGAAATTTGACGACAAGTCATTCAAGTGTATTCTTATTGGGTATGAACCCAATGGTTATAAATTATTGCAAGAGATGTGGTTGTTGACGAAACCAATATGGTCAATTCTAGAGCTGTATTATATGATAAAAACTTCCTGAATGATAGTAAGGAAAGTGAAAATACAGAATTCCTGAACGAGAGTAAGGAAAGTAAAATAGAATTCCTGAACGAGAGTAAGGAAAGTAGAAAAGAATTTCTGAACGAGAGTAAGGAAAGTATAAAAGAATTCCCGAATGAGAGTAAGGAAAGTAAAAAAGAATTCCCGAATGAGAGTACGGAAAGTAAAAAAGGATTCCCGAATGAGAGTAAGGAAAGTAAAACAGAGTTTTCTGGAAGTAAGAAAAGAAAGTTGGCCGATGTCCTGAATGAGAGTAAGGCATCAGATTTCCCGAACGAGAGAACGGAATTTGAACAAACTAAAAAGAAATTGGATTTAGTAATAATCCAATTCTAGTCTTGGACGACAGCAAAAATAGTAATGAAATAGTAAACAGAAGAAGTGAAAGGTTAAAAGCTAAGCCACAAATATCTTTTAATGAAGATAACGATAATTTTAATAAATTCATTCTGAACGCACATATAATATTTAATGATGTTCCAAATACATATGATGAAATCAAAGATAGAAGTGATAAAACACTTTGGGACGAAGCCATTAAAATAGAATTAGATGCTCATGAAATAAATAACACTTGGACTATAGTGTTGAGATACCAATGATTTTTGGCAACTATTTCAATAAAAACACACGAAGAAATTTAAGTTTGATCAATGTTTAATTTATAGCCAAGATCACGCGACCGTTTGCACATACAGCTAATCGAATAGTAAAAAAATGAATATATGTATATGCTGCACTCAGCAGAAGGCCAAGGGCAGCTGTGCGAAAAATAGTGCAAAAGAAGTAACAAAAATGAGAGTTTTAGGTTTGACAATTAAAGAGACAATTTAAGAGAGTTTGAATTTGATTTAGGCAAACAATAGAAATTTATGATGCGTTTACTGCTGCTGCGCCTGACATCCTCCCCTCGTTGGAAGCCTGTCTTTCAACATCATCAGAAAGGGGCAGCAGGCATAGTTTATTCACAGCCCTTCTTGTGGATCCTACTGCAGTTTTGAGCTCTGCAACGCGGCATTCTTCCTAAAGGCCAGCGCATGGGTGGGAGATTTTCGTCCTTTATGAGAACCACGTCATTCACCTTCAGGTGTCGATCAGGACTACGCCATTTGGCACGCTGTTGTAGAAGTGTGAGATATTCCTCACCCCAGCGATTCCAAAACTGTTGCTGTAATTGAGTTACACGCTGCCAGCCATCAAGTCGGTTATAATTGAGCCTGGTCAGATCGGGCTCAATAACAGTACCTGGAGGGATGCACCAGATAGAGATCTGGATGTGTACAAATTGGATACTGTTACTTATGGCACAAAGTCAGCAGCATTTCTATCTGTTCGTGCAATGCATCAGTTGGCATATGATGAAAGGGATTCGTTTCCAGTTGGGGCAGCTGCACTGCTCCAAGATTTCTACGTGGATGATTTCATTTCTGGAGGCAATTCAGTTCAGGAAGTTATTGATAAAATGCACCAAACTGCCAATCTTCTTTCTCGAGGCAACTTCAGGCTCCGAAAGTGGTGTTCCAGCCATCCAGAGGTCCTTAGAGATGTTGCTTCTGAGGAACAGGAAAAATTCTTGAAGTTTAAGATACATTGCAAATAATTATCAGGCGAACTTACTCTCACACAACGATACATTTTGCAAATGTCTCCTGTGAGAGCAACCAGATAAGTGCGAAAGCGTATAAGAATCCTAATCGGCTTCGGTTGAATAACAGGTCCTGCCATCATGACATCGTTGAGGGAATAGCCAGATGAAGTTTGAGCAGAGCCATCAAAAACTACTCTTAGTTTTGTTGTAGTGCTATCCTCCTTAAATACACAATGATGCGGCAGGAAATATTTGCAGAGAGTAATAGACGTAGGAGCAACTCGAGACATATGGTTTAAGTTAAGATACTCCTTAATGAAGGTAGTATATTCGACGCGCAGGTTTGGGTGCCTCTCCAATTTCCTTTCCAAATGAAGGAATCGACGGTATGCTTGATTGTATGACTCTCCAAGTGAATCAGCAGTGAGCTTCAAAGGCAGGCGTACAGAGTATTCACCAGTAGACAGACGAGTAAAATTGTCAACGAAATGCTTCTCGCATTCCCTTTCCTCTTTGCTGAACCTTGGGCCGGTGACATCACAAGTTTCTATTTCCCAAAATCGGCAGTTCATCGAGACTGGCATCCATTTGCAGGGGTTCATCATCTTTGTAGTTCTGAGCAGCCATAAGCGATGTGTTGCGCAGTCTTTCACCACCACCTGAAACTATCCAGCCCAACCGAGTTTTCTGTAGTACGGGCAATCCTGGAACCAACTTAATTTGACCAATACACAACAGTTCGTAAAACAGGCTGGCACCAATGAGAATATCCACTCGCTGAGGTCGATAAAATGCAGGATCAGCTAGTTCGATATTTGAAGGTATTTTCCAATTTGTGATATCAAGGGCTATACTTGGCTGGCTGTCGGTGATCGTTGGAGCAACAAGTGCTGAGAATGTGGTAGAGTATTCGGAGATTCTAGATTGCATGCAAATGTTAACAGTGATGCCATCAGTAGCGACGCAAGTGTCGCCAAGACCAGAAACCGTTGCTGAAGATTTGGTTTTCTTTAGCTGAAGTTCATGAGCAAGCCGAGATGTAACAAGGTGTAGCTGAGAACCAGAATCTAGTAAGGCTCGGCAAGGAACCAATGAACCTGAGCGATTTTTAATGAGAATGACTGCAGTGGCCAGGAGCACCACATCAGTCTGGAGACTTTGGGCAGCAAGAGAGGTGGATGGTTGCGGTAATGTTGCAATAGAAGTATTTGGCACTGCTTCAGAAATAGAAGAAACAAGGGACGAAGCATTTCCTTGGGATGCATCTGGATGCAGTAGGGTGTGATGGCGTGATCCACAGACGCGGCAATTCCCTGCATTGCATGTACGGGACTGGTGTCCTTTTTTAAGACAGTTGAAACAAAGAGCGAGCCTTTTAGTTTCATTCTGACGAAGGTCAGATGAGCAACTTAAAAATTTACTACATGAGTAGATCCCATGGCCAGCGATTTCACAAACAGGGCAGCCAATTTGGTTAGTTTCGGATGCAATGAAGGCCTTTTTACTGGGGTTAGTATAGTTTTTTCCCACCTGAGAGCTAGGCGAGTGAGAGCCCATAGCGTGCTGCAGGCTTTCCAACTTCTGGCATCGCTCTTCCAAGAATGTAAAAAACTCTTCTGCAGTAGGTATGTTGTCCTGTGTCGCATTCTCCTCCCAATTGGTTTGAGTCACAGGATCCATTTTCTGGAGCAGAAGGTGCACAATCATGCATCCAGATATTTGGGCTGAAGTTCCTAATGACTCCAAAGCTCGCATGTGTTGAGTCAACTTATCGGAAAACTCCCGAAATTTTACAACTGATCCAGTTTCCACTCTCTTGAGCCCAAGAATCTCTCTGATGTGTGCCTGAAAAACAAGACTTTTATTATTGAAACGTTTATTTAAAATGTCCAGAGCCACACGATAATTGGGACTGGAGATTTCCAAAGATCGAACCGCATCCAACGCCGGGCCGTTCAGACATGAACGCAGATGCTGAAGTTTTTCAATTCCATCCAAATCGGGATCCTTATCTATCAGCGAATTGAACACTGACAGAAAATCCGCATACTCCGTGTATCCACCAGAAAATGTGGGCAGCTTAATTTCGGGTAATCGCGGTCTGTGAACCCGACCAACGGTGACATTCGATTGATCAAGAGTATCGGCCGGCCGGAGGGTGGAGGAGAGTAGCATTTGAGACTGACATTTCTCAAGATGTACTCTTAACCGCGACTTCACAGATATCACCAGCATATAAAGTTTTCACGCATTTCACTACCTATCTCGTCATAATCAAGCTCTTCCAAATCATTATGAGCTAAATCGAATGACGTTTGCAGCTGGTCGAGAAATTCCAATCTAACTGTTAACTCAGCTGATTGGAATGAAATTATTTTCTCTGGTGCTAATGCTGTATCAAGTCGGCTGGCACTTTTGAAAATAGAGTCAACTTTACGTTTTAAATGACGCACTTTATCCACCGAAAGGGTCACTGTGTTTTCCATCTCACTAGGCAGTTTTGAAACACTAGCACAAATCACTTTATTTGGCTCAGCTGAGCAACAAAATATGTTCAAATCGCGAAGAAACTGCTGTACAGGCAATGACAAGAGTCGGTTTGTATGTGTACTTATTTACTGCGCAAGACACTGTAGGTAGAAAAAGTCATAAACCGCAATGCGACGAGTGCAAATAACGGATCTTGGGTGCGCAAGACAGTGCAGGTAGAAAAAATCATAAAACGCGACGCGACGAGTGCAAATAGCGGATCTTGGGCTTGTTGTTGTTTTTTAGAGTTAAATTGCATATGAGCACTTGCAAAATATGTCGATATTTATGCAATTTCATATAACAATTTGCCTTTAAATATTAAATATCTCGCCGGGGCCTCCAAATGTTGAGATACCAATGATTTTTGGCAACTATTTCAATAAAAACACACGAAGAAATTTAAGTTTGATCAATGTTTAATTTATAGCCAAGATCACGCGACCGTTTGCACATACAGCTAATCGAATAGTAAAAAAATGAATATATGTATAAATTAAAAATATTCAGTTGCCTCTGACGGGTAATCTCTGAGGGACAGCAGCTTGTGGTTGGCCGTTCCTATTAACGGCGGGTAGACTTCAGGATGTGGTAGCAGCAGCTGAAGATTATGAAGAATATGGTGGGAGGGCAACTGGCTCTCCTTATTACTGGCCTAGGGACTCAGCAATAAAAGATATTTAGATTTTTAACGGCAAGTGCCGGAGCAATATATTTTCAGCTTGTGCTGTTATATGATCAATATAAAACTAAAAGTACAAAATGTATAAAGTGGAATTCTAAAGCTAAAAGAGGAAATGTTTATGCAATGCTTAGAGTCAGCAAGCCGACTCAGCATACCATGGGCGAAAACGTAGCACTTGCGGTATCAGCAAGTGTCAGGTTACCGTCGTTGGTCACTCTTGTTGAGTGTGCTGACCCCAAAAATTTGAATAAGCATAATTATAGCGAGGGTAGATTAATAATTAATGCGAGTGGAGCCAATAAAGTATTGATATCTCTTGTTTGTTAACTACTCCCCTTTTAAGATCGCGGACCGTCCTCGGTCACGCTGAATTTGTCAATTGCCTTTTGTATTTCTATCGAGTCTCGTCTTCTTCTTATTACTTGGAAAAGGAGGAGTGAGCCGAATAAAATGACACTCAGACCTACTCCGATTGCGAACCATGTTTTGGGTGAACCAGCTATTTCCACTTCCTTTTTGAAGTCTTCGATGATGCGCAAATTTTGGCTGTTCATTCTGTGGAGTAGCGGCAAGCTGAGTACTGGATCATGACCGATGATGTTTAAAAGTGATGACCCTGCTATACCCGGTGTTTTACTTATGGTTGTGCGATGGTTCACATATTTGGTACCATTTATGGTAGCGGAGTGTTCGAACGTGACGAGATGTTTCAGACATTCTAATTTTTTCAAAGTCTGACGCGTCTGGGGTGCCCGCGACAACTTTGAGGGCTGTGCCCAAAAAATCTAAGCTCCTAGCGATTCTATGGTGTATGGTCAGCGTGGATCCCTTATGTGATCTATATCTACATCTAATAATTTTCGCATATGCGACAGAGGAAATAATTCAGACATTTTTTCGGTTTCGTCTATTATACTTTTAAAATCGGACAAGTTACTAGTATGCTTTAAAAATTCGCGTTGCTCAAAAACAAAAACATTTCCGTCTATTACGGGTATGTAGTTGGCATGAGAAAAATCGGTAATCCGCGCATGTGCTATTGCTAGCGTGTAAAAGATTATGGTCATAAGCCTGCAATGAAGAAATAGTGATAGATAAGTGTGTGTTTTAGCTTACTTATAATTGGCCTATTGAATGTCCGAGTTTACTTAAGGTTATCCTTATGGACCACCCTCCCCTTAATGAGTACCGACGTTCCCAGGTCGGCCTGTATCCTCTCCTCAGTGCACAACGGGGTCAGTTTGTTCCCTATTCTTTTATTGTTTTTCAAAAAAACTTTTTCTCCCACCTCAAAAACCCTATTTTGTCGCGATAGGTTACATCTGTCGAGGTTGTCCTGTTGGGCCCTTGTTAGTCTATCCTGTATGGTCTGGCGTAATTCAGTTGGTGTTGCGTGGACGATTTCCATGGGAGTTTTGTCTGTGACCGAGTGTATTGTTTTATTGTATTCACCCGTTGCCCTTAGAATTAACTCTACCGTTTCGTTGATCTTTTTATCCATCTTTAGGCACCTTGCGATTTCTGCTAGGGTGCTGTGGAACCGTTCAACTTGACCGTTTGAAGAACTGTGAAGTGGGGGCGCGTTTTCGACATCTATATTGTAGTTGTTTTTAAGCAATGATGTGACTGTCTCTGAGTTAAAGGCGGCTTCATTGTCGCAGTATATGGTCTTAATGTTTAAGAAAATATTTACCAATTGAATTATTGGATTTATAACGTCGACTATTGCTCTGGACGCCACGGGTTGCGTAATGGCAAATTTTGAAAATTTATCGACGCATGTTAAAAAAAAACTTTTTGTCAGTTGAGAATATATCAATATGCAATCTTTCCCCAGTATAGGTCGGTATTGGTGTTTTCCCAAGTTCTTGTTTCTTGGGGTGTCTGGTATACTTTGCTTTGGAGCAAACTTTGCAGTTTGCAACTACTTCGGAAGCCAGTTTGTTCATTTTAGGAAAGAAGTAGTCGCGAAGAATTTGTTTGACGTTTTCTTGTGCGGCTCGGTGCGCACGGTTATGTTCGGCAGTAATGATCTCCAACTGCTCGTTCTTGTCAGTTATGTCTGTCACGAAATTTTTGCAGTGCCAGAACTTGGTTCTCGGAAAATGTGATACAAGTTCGTTTTGAAAACGAGCTAATGTTGGTAAATCGCAATATATTGCGTTTACAACGTCTGGGTTTACGATGTCTTTGAGTATTTCAAATACGGCGTTTTTGTCAGTGAAGTTAACCAAATGGCGAATTTTGCTGCCAAATAATATTATACATTGTTTCAAGAAGAAACGTGATTTTTCCAAAAAAATTTGGTTTCTGAAGCAATTGACTGGTTTGTCAGTGGATTCGACCGTGTAGGTCAATGATAATTCGCTGTGGACCGTTGCAGCGTCATATTGCGGTTGGTCTTGTAAAGTGTTAATAGTATCTTGTCGAGATAAGGCGTCTGCTACTACATTTTCTTTTCCTGGTTCGTAGAAAATCTTAGCATTGTGCTCATCAATGTAGGCTTTCCACCTTTTTATTTTTGCATTTGTGTTTCTGTCCGATACTGCAAAGGTGAGCGGTTGGTGATCGGTAAAGATGTTAATTTGTTTTGTGCCGTACAAAAAATTTTGTAATTTACCCAAAGCCCACACTATCGCTAGCAATTCCCTTTCATTTGTGGCATAGTGTAATTCAGCCTGTTTCAGTGTTCGGGGAATCATACTGATTGGTCTACCTTCTTGGGACAAAACTGCGCCAATGCCGCTTGCTGACGCATCAGTGGTTACGTCGAAAGGTTTTTTGAAATCTGGGTACATTAGTAGGACATCTTCTGATGCCAAAATATTCCGCAGACATTCAAATGCGTTGCGCTGAGTTTCGTTGAATTCAACTGCAACTTTCCTTGACATATGTTTACTTATTGAGCCGTTTTCACCCTTCAGTATGTCTGTCAGAGGTCTTGCTATTGAGGCGAAATTTTTGACAAACCTTCTGTAATAGCTCGCCAAGCCTAAAAATGATCTCAAACTGAACAAGTTGTTGGGTTCGATGTATTCTTTTATGGCTTTAACCTTTTCTGGGTCTGTTCTCGCTCCCCCTCTGGTAACTATAAATCCAAGGTATTCTATGCTATCCTTGAAAAATTTTGTTTTTTCTTGGGATACTCTCATGTTAGCGTCAATCACGCATTTTAAAATCATTTCAATTTGTCTGAGATGATCGGCTTCGCTTTCTGAGAATATTGTTACGTCGTCTACATAGACGTAACATATTTTCCCGATATGTTCTCTCAGAACATCATCTATGGCTCTTTGAAAAATGCTGCCTGCATTTTTGAGGCCAAATGGTAGACGGCAAAATTCATACTTTCCCCCGTTTACCGAAAACGCTGACTTTTCACGATCCTGTTCTGCGAGGTTAATCTGGTGGTATCCTGATTTTAAATCTAAGGTTGTGAAAAATTTTGCTTTTCCCAAGTTCGCGAGAATCATGGGAATACTGGGCATTGGATATCGGTCGGCGATTGTTTTTTCATTCAGTTTCCTAAAATCAATTACTAACCGCTTGTTCCTGTTTCCATCGGCATCAAAACCTTTTTTATCAACAACCCATGATGGGCTGTTGTAAGGGGACCTGGACGGTCGAATTATGCCTTGTTCCAGTAGCTGTTTGATTTCGTTGTTTACAAAATCTGCGACACCCATAGGGTGGGGATATAGCCTAGTAAATACTGGCTCATTATCTTCCGTTCTGATCGTGGCCACGACCGAGGTGTTAAATGGTAATGCCTCGTTAGAGGTCGAAAACGCTTTTAGGTTTCTCAGGATCATTTTCCTGAACTCCTTTTTTATTATCTCGGGAACCACTATATCATTAACGTCCGTGAAGTTCACACTGTCACAACTGTGAAATTGTAATTTTTCTGTTGTACCCTGGTATTCTATTGTCTTTTCGGTCAAATTCAATGTTACCCCAGCTCGCGTTAGCAAGTCAAAGCCTATGATGGCGTCAAATGTGCCGAGTGAGTCTAGTAGAAAGAAAGGGCTTGTGCGGTTAAATACTCTCATTGAGCACTTTTTTTTAATGTCACTGGAGCCGTGTATTGAGCTAACAGTGAAAGGTTTGGCGACCGGAGTTATGTTTTTTAGCTCCTTTATGGGCTTTACATAATTTTTGGCCGCCCCTGTATCTATTAGTATTTTTAGTATTCTCCCAGCCAATTGGCGTTCGATAAACGGCAACTGGGAGCGTTCCCTAAAAAATTTAGTGAGTCATCATTATATGTAGACTCATTGTCATCGTCAATGTCGTTTACTGCAGCATTAGCTGCCTTTTCATATTCTGCCTCCTGTTCTTTGGAAGTTTTGGGGGCCTGCACTATATTATTTATACGCTGGCGTCTTTGGCCTGTAACACGTTCAGACGAATTCCTTCTTTTCTGTGCGTATTGGTCATTTGTATGACTTTTGTCAAAGTTGGTTCGTTGTCTAAACTTAGACGAGGAATCTACTTCCATAGGTTCAGGGGCTTGTTCTTGTTTTTCCCTATTATTCGGTTCTTGCCTGTTTTTGTTTCTCCTGACATAATGCGGGGTTTTATCCTGGTCCTGCTCGTCTCTGTTATTTCTGTATAATCTGCTTTGCGAGCGGCCTTTATTATTTTCGCTGGCCTGAGCTCGTTCTTCGACAGCTCTGGCGTATGAGTTTGCAAAATTGCTTCTCTCCATACTCGCCTCTGCCTCCCTAGCTAAAGCCAGAGCAGACGGTAAGTCTCTCGGCTGAGCCGAGAAAACAACTGATCTGAGAGATTTTTTTAAACCAGATACGAATGCATGAAGTGCATCGGATCTGACTTCTGCGTTGAGCAAATTCGCGCCTTCTTGTTCATGGGTCATAATGACTTTGTTCGTCACTAAAGTGAGTTTTCTTTCGACTTCATCGTAATAGTCCACTAAACTTAAGTCGCCCTGCCTAACCATGTCCAATGCCTGACGCAGCATGCGTAATGAGGTCTTATCAGCATAGGTGCAATCCAACCTTGCTATAATGGCATCAAAGTTTAGCACAGTGTTGTGCGAAAATAGTAATGCTCTCGCTGAACCCCTAATTTTGTTCCTGATTATGGTCACAGCTTGATAATGGACATTGCTTCCATTATATGGTCTAAAAATTTCATATGAGTCGGTGGCTGTCTGCCTCCACGACACGTATTCTTCCTGAGTACCAGTAAATTCCGGTACCGATTTTATGATGTCAAGTGAAAGGTCACAAGCAATAGCTGGGTTGGCAGTTATTCTCTCATACGTGATTACTTGTGGGACTTCTATACTTATACGTTGTAAATGTTCGTTCATTGTGTTAAGTTGTGCCTGGAATCGCCTCTCTTGCTGCTCTAAAGCAGTTTCGATTAGAGCCTGAACCCGGTTCACGTCCATGTCGTTCGTTGTTAAATTAACTCCTTGAATGTCTTGATTTGAATCCCAACTATCCTCACTGTCGTATTCTACTTTTACTTTCACTTTTTTTTATTTTTATTTTTTTTTTTTCCTTGATTGAACTTATATTTTTTGGAACAATCTAATCCTGACTCTCTAAGGTGTGAATCCTTTTCCGTTGGGCGCCAATTAAAAATATTCAGTTGCCTCTGACGGGTAATCTCTGAGGCACAGCAGCTTGTGGTTGGCCGTTCCTATTAACGGCGGGTAGACTTCAGGATGTGGTAGCAGCAGCTGAAGATTATGAAGAATATGGTGGGAGGGCAACTGGCTCTCCTTATTACTGGCCTAGGGACTCAGCAATAAAAGATATTTAGATTTTTAACGGCAAGTGCCGGAGCAATATATTTTCAGCTTGTGCTGTTATATGATCAATATAAAACTAAAAGTACAAAATGTATAAAGTGGAATTCTAAAGCTAAAAGAGGAAATGTTTATGCAATGCTTAGAGTCAGCAAGCCGACTCAGCATACCATGGGCGAAAACGTAAAATTTGCGGTATCAGCAAGTTTCAGGTTACCGTCGTTGGTCACTCTTGTTGAGTGTGCTGACCCCAAAAATTTGAATAAGCTTAATTATAGCGAGGGTAGATTAATAATTAATGCGAGTGGAGCCAATAAAGTATTGATATCTCTTGTTTGTTAACTTATATGCTGCACTCAGCAGAAGGCCAAGGGCAGCTGTGCGAAAAATAGTTCAAAAGAAGTAACAAAAATGAGAGTTTTAGGTTTGACAATTTAAGGGACAATTTAAGAGAGTTTGAATTTGATTTAGGCAAACAATAGAAATTTATGATGCGTTTACTGCTGCTGCGCCTGACACTATAGTAAAGAAGCCAGAAAACAAAAATATTGTTGATATAGATGGGTATTTTCACTCAAGTAAATAATTAAAACCTGTTAAATACAAAGCAAGATAGTTCAGAGGCTTCACTCAAAAGTTTCAAGTTGATTATGAGGAAAATTTATACCTGTTGCCAGGATTTCAAGTTTTAAATTTTATTATGATTAGCATTATATGATTTGAAAGTTCATCAAATGGACGTCAAAACAGCATTTCTTAATGGTATATTGAACGAAGAAATATATATGCAACTACCTCAAGGTGTACCTTGCAGTGGTGAGAATGTGTGTAAATTAAACAAAGCTATTTACGGGCTCAAACAAGCAGCTAGATGCTGGTTTGAAGTATTTGAGCAAGCGCTAAAAGAATGTGGTTTTGTAAATTCTCCGGTAGATCGATGTATATATATACTTGACAAAGGAGATGTCAAGGAAAGCATATATGTGCTTTTATATGTTGATGATGTAGTTATAGCAACAGGAAACATGAATAGAATGATAAGTTTCAAACAGTATCTAATGAATAAGTTTAAAATGACTGACCTTGATGAAATAAAATATTTTATTGGTATCAGAATAGAAATGTCTGAAGGCAACATTTGTTTAAGTCAGTCTGCTTATGCTAAGTTTTGAATAAATTTAATATGAATGATTGCAATGCAGTTAGTACCCCATTACCAAGCAAATTAAACTATGAGTCACTTGACTCAGATGAAAACTCTAATGCATGTCGCAATCTAATTGGCTGTTTAATGTACATAATGTTATGTACACGTCCTGATTTAGCTACAGCAGTTAATATCTTAAGTAGATATAGCAGCAAGAATAATATAGAACTATGGCAATGCTTAAAAAGAGTTTTGAGATACCTGAAAGGAAGCATTGATATGAAATTGATATATAAGAAAAATGCTCAATATGAAAATATATTAGTAGGCTATGTAGACTCTGATTGGGGTGGAAATGAAATAGACAGAAAAAGTACAACAGGCTATTTATTTAAAATGTTTGATTCAAACATTATTGGCTGGAATACCAAGAGGCAAAATTCAGTTGCAGCTTCGTCTACCGAAGCAGAGTATATGGCTCTATTTGAAGCTGTGAGAGAAGGTCTTTGGCTAAAGTCCCTTCTGAATAGTGTAAATATAAAGCTTGACAGACCCATTAAAATCTATGAGGACAACCAAGGTTGTATTAGGATAGCAAATAAAGTCATAAAAGATCGAAACACATTGATATAAAATACCATTTTGCAAGAGAGCAAGTTGAAAATAATGTTATTCTTATTGAGTATATATCCACAGAAAAACAACTTGCAGATATAATGACAAAGCCTCTTCCGGCAGCAAGATTCACGGAACTCCGAGCTCAGATGGGATTGCAACAAGATGGGGAGGACTGATGACAGATAACTGAAAAGCTGACTATTATATTTCATTGAACTCAAATTTTATTTTCTTATTAATTCTTAAAATTTTGAAGTACTGAAACATTGTTAATCTAAAGTATTCCATGTAATTAAGTTTTTTTTTAAATGTTATCTGATCAGGTTTTTCTGGGTTTTCCCTGATCCTAGCAGTAAATGCTGGATAACACATTGTACACTCATCGTATATTGTATAAGTTTGTAATGAATAAGTTTTTTTATTTTTTTATTGTAAAGTTTTAAATGTTGTTTTTGAGGGGGCGTGTTGAATATATCGCCTTAAACAAAAATAACATTCACTTGATTAATCGACATAAATAGTAATCGATTAATTTAGTATTATGCATACATTGAAGTATGGTCACACTCTTGATTTGTTCGTTCCTTTTTCCTGCTGTGCTTGTGGCGTGTGTGCGTTTTTTGAAAAGAGCTCGTAGAGCATCAAATATAAAATAACTATAATTAAATATAACTGAGTTAAATTGGTGTTTCTTGTAAAACAGTTAATACTGTTACGAGAGTGGCGAACAGAAGTACAACTTGACGTTCAAAATGTAAACAACATCAGCTACTGCGTCGTTAGGAATGGGCCGGCGTCGATAGATCTAGAACAAAGAACTTGAGTACGCACTGGTGACGGCCTCGGTGGTTCTAGAACTATCGATGCCGGCTCACGACGGTTCTGGAACTATCGATGCCGGCTCATGACGGCTCTAGAACTATCGATGCCGGCTCACGACGATATAAAGGCGCCGCCACAGCAGCAATGGGATGAGTAGTGATCGAGCGTTTGAACTGTGAACATCAAAGTGTAAAAGAACTGAAACCGAAGTTCCCGCCACCAGATTATTTTAAATAGTAGTTGTAATACAAAAGAGCTAAATAAACATTTTCTTCACAATCTAGTGATACGAACTCTGTATTTAATTAACACAAATACCCAAAATCGTAACAATTGGTGTCAGAAGTGGGATTGTTGAAGAAAAATGGTGAAGCTAGCTGATCTGAAAGTAGAGCAGTTGAAGAAGGAGCTGTCGGAGCTGGGTTTGTCGTCAAGTGGAAACAAAACGGAGTTACTACTGCGTTTGAGAAACGCATTAGAGGAGAGTAATGTCAATGTCGACGAACATGAATTCGCAGAGGCATCAGGTGTTAAATCCTTGGCGAAGGAAAGTAAGGTCACAGACCCTACCACAGGCCTTATGGAAATGATGCAGAGCCTCATGTTACAACAAGCTGAAAACACTGCACAACTACAGCAGACACAAGCTGAAAGCATTGCGCAAATACAACAGACACAAGCTGAAAACACTGCACAACTACAGCAAGTCCAAGCCGAAATAATTGGAAAGTTCGAGAACTTTGAACGCAAATGGGCAGATATCGGTGAGAAACTGGATAAACATTCGGAAAGATTACAACAGCTGGATAACAACGTGGTAGACGTTCAAGAGAAAGTTACCACTCTCGAGCACAGGATTCATAAGCTGGAAGTCACCGGTCCGGTGACAGCAGCAGCGGGTACAACCAAATGGCGTCCTCCGACGTATGACGGCACTACTGCATTCAACATCTTTAAAATGCAGTTCGAGGTTACAGCTGGCCGTAACGGGTGGAATGAGGAAGACTGTGCTGCGGCATTGTTCACCGCATTAAAAGGTCCTGCTGCTGAAATATTACAGACAATACCAGCTACAGAGAGGAACAACTACGAAACAATCTGGCGCGCATTGCAACGCAGATTTGGTAGCGACCACATGCAGGAAATGTACCGCCTGGAACTGAAGAGCAGAGTGCAGCGCCAAGGGGAAACACTTCAGGAGTATGCAGCGGACATAGAGCGATTGTCGTATTTGGCTTACAGTAGTGCACCAACCGACTTTTTGGAAAAGTGCAAGATTGATGCTTTCGTCGATGGCATTCGAGATGCAGACACAAAGCGTACAATGGTGATGGTGCCGAAAAAATCGTTCGAGGAAGCTGTTGGCCAAGCGTTGACCTGCGAAACGTCGTTGATGGTATGCCACCCAATGCCAAAAGTGCGTAAAGTACACATCGACCAGACCCATGACCAGGCTTCGCAGCGAAGTCCATCCATCGGCTTTAAAGGAAAGTGCTACATCTGCGAGAAAGTTGGTCATATGGCGAGAGATTGTCGTGAACGACGAAAGAGAGAGAGATCACGTTCACGAGAAAAACGAGATAATGGTCATTACCAGAATGAACCAAGGAGGGCAGAAGCCAAAGAAGGAGTTGTAGACATTCGACTTTTAAGTGCGCTTCCAGCGGAAGGATGGACAGCCGAAAGGATTCGCGCTGACCAAGAGGCCGATGAGGATCTTAACGTCATAATAAAGGGAAAGGCGAATGACGTGCGGCCGACTTGGGAGGAAATGGCTAATAAAAGTCCAGTGGCGAAGGCTTATTGGACTCAGTGGCAGACCTTGAGCCTTCATGATGGATGTCTTTATCGAATATGGGAAAGCGAGGACGGTAGAACTTCCACAAAGCTTCTGGTAGTGCCGAGAAAGCGGATCGAGGAAATAATCGCCGAATACCATAACGGAAGCAGTGGTGGACACTTAGGCAACACAAAGACCGTTGAAAAAATAAAGAAACGCTTCTATTGGGTCGGTTGCCAAGAGTCAGTGGCCGATTGGATCCGCCGATGTGATCGGTGTATAAAAGCAAAAGGTCCGTCACGGAGAAGTCATGGAAAGATGCGCCAATACAACGCTGGAGCACCGTTCGAAAGGATTGCAATGGACATAGCAGGCCCTTTTCCGCAAAGTACAAGCGGCAACAAATATGTGCTTGTGGTAATTGACTACTTCAGTAAATGGCCCGAAGTATATCCCATTCCGAATCAGGAGGCAACGACAGTGGCAAATGCATTTGTCAACAACTGGGTCACCCGATTTGGAGTTCCAATGGAGCTACACTCTGACCAAGGCAGAAATTTCGAATCAACCACTTTCAAGGAAGTATGTGACTCATTCGGAATCCGGAAGACTCGTACAACGCCCTTACATCCGCAGTCAGATGGCATGGTAGAGCGCTTTAACCGGACACTGGAGGAATATTTAAAAAAGGTCGTTGATAAAAATCAGAAAGACTGGGATGAGCAAATACCCATGTTCCTAATGGCGTATCGTTCAGCAAGACACGACACCACAGCGATGACTCCAGCAATGACAATATTCGGCACCGATCTTAGGCTTCCAGCAGATTTAAAATTTGGGGTAGCTACGACAACAAGCAATAAAAATGTGGATCACCCCAGCGCTAGGAAAGATCACATGGACGGAATTCACCAGTTTGTAAGAAACCGCATCGGACTCGTCAGCGATAGAATGAAGGCTCGGTATGACTCAAAAGCAAACATAGAGGGGTTCCAAAAAGGAGAACTAGTGCTACTTTACAACCCACAACGGAAAAAAGGTCTATCCCCAAAACTACAAACACATTGGGAAGGTCCGTACACGATTATCAAGAGGATAAATGATGTGGTGTACCGGATACGGAAAAGCGACTCAAGAAGAGCAAAACTGAAAGTAGTCCATTTAGAGAGGCTGGCACCTTTCTATAAAAATAACATGGAACTTGTTCGGGACGAACAAGCTTAAGCGGAGGGCAGTGTTACGAGAGTGGCGAACAGAAGTACAACTTGACGTTCAAAATGTAAACAACATCAGCTACTGCGTCGTTAGGAATGGGCCGGCGTCGATAGATCTAGAACAAAGAACTTGAGTACGCACTGGTGACGGCCTCGGTGGTTCTAGAACTATCGATGCCGGCTCACGACGGTTCTGGAACTATCGATGCCGGCTCATGACGGCTCTAGAACTATCGATGCCGGCTCACGACGATATAAAGGCGCCGCCACAGCAGCAATGGGATGAGTAGTGATCGAGCGTTTGAACTGTGAACATCAAAGTGTAAAAGAACTGAAACCGAAGTTCCCGCCACCAGATTATTTTAAATAGTAGTTGTAATACAAAAGAGCTAAATAAACATTTTCTTCACAATCTAGTGATACGAACTCTGTATTTAATTAACACAAATACCCAAAATCGTAACAATACTTTTATTTCAGTTTGCCAAAACAGCGTCTGCAAAGAAAATACTAGCAGTAGTATGGGCCATCAAACACTTTAGGCAATATTTATACGGGACAAGGTTTACGATATACACAGATCACCAGCCGCTCATTTACATAAACAACAGCAAAAATAACCCAAAATTAATAAGATGGCGGTTACAGTTAGCCGAGTACGAATACGACATTATATATAAAAAAGGAAAGCCTAACACAAATGCCGACGCATTAAGAGAATGCAACCAGAAATATTTATGGCAGATACAGAATCGATAAGAGCAACAAATGGAGAAACGGCACAAAGTGACTTACATTTCACTTCATTCCAACAATCGAGTAACAACTCAATAGTAGAATGTTGCACTCAACGCTTACAGAAACCTATAGGATTATTTACAAAATCAGGAAAGACCAGAAATTAGAATGCGAACATGACGAAATTATGACAGAAACGTTGATAACATACAACAATGCCATACATTCTGCAACAAAGTTAACGCCATACGAATTATTCACAGGAAGGACACACATTTTTAATAGAATGATCGAATATTCAGACGAAAATGATTATTTACAAAAACTTAACGAATTTAATACAAAATTATACACCAAAGTACAGACAGAAATGACAGCAAAGGCCAAAGAAAGAATACAGAAACTAAATGGAACAAGAACACACCCAATACCGTTAACAGCAGAAGACATAGTATTTAGAAAAGAGAACCGAAGAAATAATATAACACCAACATTTTCAAAACACATAGTTAGGGCTGATCACGGAATAACTTTTGAATCCAAGGAAGGGCAAAAAGTCCATAAAGAAAAAATAAAAAGGAAAATTAAAGATAGGCAAACAGTTTAGTAAGCCGAATCAAAGAGTTGATAATAAGTATAAGCAAATGAACATGAATAAATATCTATAAGTCACACATTCATTACACGAAAACAGAACACACAAAACGAGTATATTACATATCATATATATATAGACTAGATTACTATACCAATATTAATAATTATAATTATACTTAGTACGAACACCTAATTATAAGTACACTAGCTACACTGCAATTCGTTCCGCCATACGTTCCGTCTCTCTGGCTATCACTTCATTCTAGGAGGGGAGGAGTTACCACTTCGGGTGTACCCCATTGGACCCTGGACAGCAGCAATACTCAGTACAACGGGATCGGCATTCAATACCACAGAAGAGGCATTTTTCGCTAAAAAAAAAAAAAAAAAAAAAAAAAACAGCCAAAGCGGACTAGGGATTAAAGGGTATAAAGTCGAGGATCTGACCAAGCCAACTTCCCCCCTAGACTACGGGTGCCCTAAGTGAGGCTCTGGCGACCGAACCGGGGCGGTATAACCCCCAACGGTTAAACACCAGAGGGAAACCACTGGTCATCGAGGGACCCAAGTCCGCTAGGGCGTGCCCAAGCACAGGTGCTAAAAAAAAAAAAAAAATCCCAATGTTATCTTCGGGGTGCCGAAGATTACAGACTCTTTTCGAAGTTGTTTCTGCCGTAAATCACATGAACGGGGTTGGTCAGTTAATAGGGCCGATTTCGATTTGTATGACAGCTATATGATATAGTAATCCGATTTTAATAAAATTTAGCACAAACACGTATATTTATGTAGAAAACGTGTTGGCCGAGTTTTGAAAAGATCAGTCAATAAATGTGCGAGTTATTCCCTAAACCGATTTAGGTTCGTGTGGCAGCTATATGATATATTAGTCCGATCCTTACGAAATTTGACATTTATATTATTTGGTATAAAAAACATATGTGTGCTAAATTTGAACAGGATCGCATAATAAATGTGGAAGTTATTGCCTAAACCGATTTAGGTTCGTATGACAGCTATATGATAAGTGGTTCGATCCGACCGATTCAAACTAGTGTACTACCTAGGTAAAAAAGAAGGCTAAATACCAAGTTTCAGCAAAATAGCTTTTAAGACGACGGAGTAAATCGCATAGAAACAGACGGACAGACAGACAGACTGACAGACGGACAGACGGACATGGCTATATCGACTCCTCTAGTGATTCTAAGTATTCTAGATGTAACTTTTGTGGGTCTACGATGTTTGGTTCTGTGCGTTACAAACATCAGAGCAAAGTGAATAGACTCCTTTTTCTTCGAAAAGAGTCTAAAAAAAAAATAACAAAAAAGAAAGAAAGAAATGGAAGGTATAGCAGGTGGCTATGTAGCTACAGGGCTAAACCTTTCCGATTACGGGTCGGACGATGTAAGCCTGTTCTTTAGGAGAACCGGCCTATTGCGAACGCCTCCAAGTGCCCAGAGGCCACGCCTGGCATCACCGGAGCAGCCGGAGGATAGGCCTCAAACGGTCGAGAAGGCTATCGGCAAGATGGGCTCTATCCTCGACGGCCTCTCAACCATTTTCAGCGGCCAGCGACATATTAATCAGCTAGTCAGAGACGAGCTATCAAAGCTGATTGATATGCAGAAAATAGCCAAGTCGCTATGTGAGACGGAGAGTAAATCCAAAATAATGGAGGACAAAGCCACAAGCACGTAGGACAAAACTATGAGAACGAAGGCCACACAGTCGGAACTTCCAAAAGAGATTCGTGAAACCACAAAAGAGCCACAGCAAATTGGTTCAAAAACTCAGCGGCTAAATAAGAGTAGTAGTCCAAGCGGGGTCGGAAAGAACTTACACCCAACACCGAAAAGACAGCGAGACTCCCAGTTGACGCAAGAAGTGCCCCCTCCTAAAAAGAAAAAAGCTGCTCCCTCACCCAAACAAGGACAAATCAAGAGTCCCAACAAAAAAAGCGAAACCCAATCCCAAGATAAGTCGGGGAAACAGGCAAACGTCAGAAGCTGGACGAAAGTTCAAAAAGAAAGCAGGAAGCCGAGGAGGGCTAGAACTAATGCCATTATAGTAACGGCATCGGAAGGTTGCTCATACGCTGACCTTCTAAAAACAGTAAGAAGAGATCCGACTCTTCAGCACCTCAGTGAAGACGTACAAGGAGTTCGCAAGACAGCAAAAGGAGACCTCCTGCTGCGACTCAGCAGAGATGCGAACCACAGCACTTCGGAATTTACTGATGCTGTAGGAAAGGCAATGGGTCAGCGAGCAACTGTCAAAACACTCGAGGACATGGCAGATGTTGAAATACGAGACCTCGATGAACTTACCACACCGGAGGAGATCCTGAGTGTAATAAAAAATACTTTGGAAGGAAACAGGCACCAAGCGACGCTTAAATCGCTGAGAAAGACAGTAGCGGGTCTCCAAATAGCGGTGATATCATTAACAGAAGAAAGCGCCAGGTCCTTAGCAAAACAGAACAAAATTAAAATTGGATGGTCTGTATGCCGTCTTCAATACATGATAAGACCAAAGAGATGCTACAAGTGCCTTGGATATGGGCACATCTCGTCTAACTGCACCAGCAGAGAGGACCATAGAGGTAAATGCTTCAAGTGCGGCATGGAAGGTCACCAAGCCAAGACATGCACCAATAAACCAAGCTGTCTGCTTTGCATTGGGAGCAAAGATAGCAATCCAGGCCATGCTACGGGCAGCTATAACTGTCCCGCTTATAAAGAAGCTCTTAATAAATGCAAATGTTAAGGATACAACAGCTGAATCTCAACCACTGCAGAATGGCACAGGATCTCCTTGTCCAGTCCACCAGAGAACAAAAAATAGATGTTTGCATTCTCAGCGAGCCCTATGTCAGCCCATCGAGTGGCGCGGACGGACCGGCAACTTCCCTGAAATACGCCGCAGACAAGACAGGAAAAGCGGCAATTTGGATTTGCGGGAGTAACAACTGTCAACTAGAGTTCATAAGAAGCAGCCACGGATTCGTAAGAGGGAAGATCAGCAGATACTGGATATTTAGCTGCTACTTAGCACCTAGCCTCAATATCCAAACATTTGAAAAAATCTTGGACGACATCGCGCAGGACTCAAGGGACAAGCAAAATGTCCTTATTGCTGGCGACTTCAACGCATGGGCAGTAGATTGGGGGAGTCCCAAAACCAACGCCAGAGGCCGACTACTGCTTGAAGCATTTGCAGCCCTAAACGTAGGCCTACTAAACACTGGCAACGGACATACGTTTAGCAGAGGAGGGGTAGGCTCGATAGTGGATCTGGCTTTCGTCTCATCAGGGCTCTTTTATAACACAGAATGGACGCTAACTGACTTATATACTGCCAGCGACCACTTGGCAATTATGATTAAACTAGGCACCCATGAGCAAACAACAAGCAGTCACCAGGCCATAAAGGGGTACAAAGTCAAGTCACTGAGGCCGGCGGAGCTCGTAAACGCATTCAATCCCCCTCGACCGGTTGGAAATGCTAACATTGACGCAAACTCGCTGATGAAATCCTTAGAGGAAGCATGCGATTCGAGTATGACCCCAAATCGAGGTTTCTCCAAGCACCATAAACCGGTCTACTGGTGGACAGAAGAGATTGCGATCGCCCGGAGTCAATGTATGTCAGCCCGGAGACAATATCAACGTTCTAGGAACAAGCCAGCTATCCAGTCGTTGCGTGCAGCCTACGCTAGCAAACGGAAGGCCCTAAAGAAAGCGATCCGTAAAAGCAAAACCAAGTGCTTTATAGATATATGCGACGCTGCGGATAACGATATCTGGGGCATGGCTTATAAAGTGGCCCTAAAAAAATTCAGAGCAGCGAAGCCAACTCCTCCCATGGACACCATAAAAATGATTGAAATTGTAGAAACACTCTTTCCGCCGATGCAAATACTGGCCCCTACTTCAATTCACACCGACATCAGTATCCCAGAAGGCCACGATATATCAGTAGAAGAAGTCCTAGAAGCGACAAGAAGACTAGGAGACGACAAAGCCCCAGGGCCCGATATGATCCCCAACAAAGCCCTGAAACTGGCTAAAAGGTCCAACCCCGGAATTTTTGCGGACCTGTTCAACCGGTGTCTAAAAGAAGGAGTTTTCCCGGATAGGTGGAAGGTACAAAACCTGATACTCCTTCCTAAGCCAAATAAGCCAGCAGGAGACCCCTCTTCCTACAGGCCGATCTGCCTCCTAGACTCTGCTGGCAAACTGTTGGAAAGGATGATATGCAACAGACTGGAATGGGCCATCAAGCAAGGGGGAGACCTTTCTCCAATGCAATTCGGATTTAGGAGGCACAAGTCGACCCTACATGCCATAAAATGCATTGTGGACATCGGCACTGAAGCTCTAGAGGGATCAAGATGGAAAGGAGGCAGCAAAAAATACTGCACCATCGTCACCCTGGACATCAAAAACGCATTCAACACCGCTAACTGGAGCCACATAATTGGAGCGATCTCATCCTTCCAGGTTCCTCAATACCTAAGACGCATAATTGAGAGCTACTTCCAGAAGAGAGTTCCGTATTGGGCCCACTACTCTGGAACACAATGTATGACGGTATACTAAGGCTGGAACTTCCACAAGACTCCCAAGTCGTAGGATTTGCTGATGATGTTGCAGTAGTAGTTGTGGCAAAAGAGCTCGAGTCGGTCAAACGCAAATGCACAGAAGCCGTTATAAAAATCAAGGAGTGGCTCAACACAGTCGGACTGCAACTTGCTGAACACAAGAGCGAGGCAGTGCTGCTGAGCAGTAGGAAAACTGTTGAAAACATTGAGATCAACCTGGGGACAGCTCTAATCCAGTCCAAAAGAGCAATTCGTTACCTGGGTGTCATCATAGACACCAGACTCAGCTTCAGAGAGCACCTCACCCAAGCGAGTACTAAGGCGGCTGAACTGGGGCGTGCGCTTAGCAGAATTATGCTTAATACACGTGGTCCCAAACAAAGTAGGAGGTTACTCCTACTAAACGTTATTAAAGCTACGATGCTCTATGGTGCTCAGATCTGGGCGAAGGCGATGAAAGTGAAAAGCTACAGGAGAGGACTGGAAGCCACATATAGACTGGGAGCTCTTAGAGTCTGCTCTGGATTCAGAACAATATCGGATGATGCGGCACTCGTCATTGCCGGTTTGATCCCAGTAGACCTACTGGCTAAGGAAGCTCAGGAGATCTTCGAGCAGAAGCGATCGGATAGAGATCATGCAAGAGGAGAAGGCGCAACGAGAGCGGTTAAGACCGAGGCAAGACGGAGCTCAACAGAGAAATGGCAAAGAAGATGGAACAACTCTGAGAAAGGTCGCTGGACGCATGCATTAATTCCCAATATTAACGCATGGACGAACAGGAAGCACGGACAAGTTAACTTCCACCTGACGCAGATCTTAAGCGGTCATGGAGTTTTCAAAAAATACCTGCATAGATTTGGACACGAGACCGATCCAAGCTGCCCACTCTGCGGAGTAGATGAAGATGCTGAACACGCCATGTTCTATTGCCCACGCTTTTCTCCTCAAAGGGATGCCCTGGAGACTCTTATTGGAGGCAGGATAAGCAAAACGAGCCTAATTGGTATGATGCTGGAGAATCACACTAATTGGGAACATGTATGTGCATTTGCGAAAAAAATAACGGAGGAGCTTCGAACACTCGAGAGGCAGAGACGCACTGAAGGGGTGCTTTAAGAGCACCGCCCGGACCCTGCGAAGCATTGCTTCGCGGCCGTACCGCAGGGTCTAAATCCGGGACCACCCATACTTTACCCTATATTAAGTTCTAATATTTGTAAAAAAGTTATAATATTTGTAAAATAGTTAAATTAAAACCGTCAACTAATATAGTCTTAACCATCTACACTAAGTTCTCTATATATTATGTTCCTTTGAATAAAAAAAAAAAAAAAAAACACAACACTGAAGCAGCATGGCGTATCGTACTCATTCTTAGGAACTCTACCAAGGGTGGATGAGGAGCTAACTTGAACGATCAGGTAGCATCGTGTTCAGACCCCTCCATGTGCAGAATCGGCGTCCTCGCCAATGCGTGGCATTGCATATGCAAGGGTCAAAGGTGGGAATATTTAAAGCTGTTACGCACCACCCAGCGATACCATGATCAATTTGTGGAGATGTTCAACATGCTTGTTAACCATCGAGAGGGCCCAGACCAGCGATAATAGCTGGCGACTTCAACGCCTGGGCGAGAAGGGGCAGCCGCGCTTCCACCCGAGGGGGCAGTGATCGAGCCAGATACTGCTCGACTGATACTACTGAACGACGGACAAGCCAACATTCAACAACGACAGGGGCACGTCATACATCGACGTCACCTTTGTCAGTAGAGGCTAGTGGCGAACTCAAACTGGGCAGTCTCTGATGACGTAACGCTGAGCGACCATGCTTTATCACATTCTGCGTACAGCCAATGGTTCGTGCGTAGATCGCGAAGGTGCACACAATGCCAGGCTTGGGATCTCAGGAAAATCGACAATGACATGCTCAATACCAATCGGTACCCTAGTATTGCTTATGGCCATGAGCAATGCGCTGACCTCATAAAGTGTGGTATCAACCTGTGAGTAACGATGCTAGAAAGAGAAGGCGATGCGTAGTCCCGTTTCTGGTGGAAACCCATACTCCAGTTCGCATGGAGTGCCACAGGGCTGGAAAAGGTCAGAGAGCCGAGGTGATCCTAGCACACGAACCAACAGTGTTCAACAAACGTGCAGAGCTCAAAAACGCAATCTCGGCTGCTAAAGCGCGCATGTTCAGGGATCTCCTAGAGACCGTCGACGACGATCCCTGGGGCCTCGCCTACAAGCTTGTAAGCAACAAGTTGAGGAGGAGAATGGCTACTACATCGGATGCTAACGAGATGGCCAACATTGTTGAGGAACTGTTTCCAAAGCAGTACACCGATGGCAGCAACTCCATCTAGATAATTGTCCTGCGCTCCCCTTCCCGATGCGTATCGGTGAGAGAAGTTGTTGTTGCAGCAAGCGAATCAAAGGAACGGAAAACTCATGTCATGCACGGTATACCGGGAGTAGTGTTCAGGCTTGTTGCGTTGGCCAACTTGTTTTTTTTTGTTATACCTTCCACAGTCCTCGTATTGAAGGATCTCCAATGAAAATCTGAACAACTTTATTGTTGCCAATACCACCGCAGAAATTACCGCCCACTATGCCTGCTACATATGTGGCGTATTTGAGCGCCACCAATCCTGTATACTCGCATTGATGCAGTCACAGAAAGCTTCAATGGCCTGAGTAGCCAGCAATACGGCTTCCGGAAAGGTAAAAGCACACTTGATGCTCTCTCGGCGGTCGTTGACATAGCCAAAAACGCTCTCGATGGCGACAGATGGCTAGGCGGCAGGAAGGAGTACTGCGCAATTGTCACTCTAGATGTTAAGAACGCCTTCAACACGGCAAGATGGCCCAAAATCCTGGACGCCATGTGCAATATGGGTATCCCGGAGTACCTCCGGATCGCCGTTGGTAGTTACTTCAGGGATCGAGTACTCTGGTTCGACACGGAAGATGGACCGAGAAGCTACCAAGTCACGTCAGGTGTCCCCCAAGGATCGGTCCTCGGCCCGATCCTATGGAACATCATGTATGATGGGATCTTGAGAATCAGGAAGCCCATAGGACCATCGACTGGCTGGAAAAGGCCGGACTAAAGATCGCGGAGCACAAAACCGAGGCGGTCCTATTGAGCAGCAGGAAGATGGTAGAGTGCATAAAGGTCTCCGTTAATGGTATTCAGGTGGTCTCAGCTGGATCTTTGAAGTACCTGGGTGTCCTGATAGACCACAGGCTATCTTTTAAGGAGCATGCTAACTATGCTAGCAGGAAGGCGAGCATTACATCTGCGTCCCTGGCAAGGCTCATGCCCAACGTGGGAGGTCCCAGATTGCCTGCTCGCAAATTGCTGGTGGCAGTTTCTAAAGCAACGCTGCTTTATGCGGCTCCTATATGGAGCAAAGCCTCGTACAAAGGGTCATACCTTAAAGGAGCTCGCTCGGTGCTGCGGACTATGGCCCTAAGGCTCGTTAGAGGTTTCAGGACAATATCCGAGGACGCATCCCTGGTTTTGGCAGGCTTAGCGCCCATTGACTTGGAAATAAGGGCTCTGGGCTTGACCCGAGATGGCGCTACTCGGTCAGAAGCTCATGAGTGGCTTATGGGTGAGTGGCAGGCCAGATGGCAAGCTTCACAGCGAGGGAGATGGACGTACCAGCTCATCCCAGGGATAGCGGAATGGTTGCAGTGCCAACATAAAGTGCTGGACTACCACCTCACGCAGTTCCTCAGTGACCATGGCTGTTTCCGGGCTTATTTGACTCGGTTCAAGCACTTGGACTCAGCTCAGTGCCTATACTGCACTGATGGGATTGAAACGGCGGAACACGTTTTGGTGCAGTGTCCCCGGTTCGCTGCGGAGAGAGTACGGCTAGGAGCCTGCTTCCCTGGTGCCCGGCTCAGCCCTAGAGGCTTGCTCTCCGCCATGTTGGCTGACAAAGACGCTTGGGAGCTGGGACATCGCATCATCATTAACATGATGAAGCGGGTCCGACTCGACGAGATGGCCAATCGAGCTGGTGGATGAATCACAATGCGTAAAATAGAAGAGGGAGTGCGTTCTGCATCAATCCTGCTCACCGACGCAATACCTTAACTGTCAGTACCGGTGAGCCCAAGCAAGGACTGGAGAGCATACGGAGGTTGTTGTTTATTACTTAGGCATAATTTTAAGTTATGAATCGTGCATGCCAGCTAAGGACAGTAACTGGTATCTTTAAAAGATTGCATTTTCCTTCGTAATAAAAAAAAAAAAAAAAAAAAAAAACAAGAGCTGTCTGCGCACAGCATACAAACACATAAGGCAACATATTCATGCCAAATAAAATCATTCCGATTGTTGAATTTATCAAGACTAGACGTGTTTTCATTTAATGGTTTCGAAATTAGGATACGAGACTGAGTAAAACATTGTTACCTCACCAAGCCACGGTTGGTAACTCGCGCCCCTGAAATGCCGTTTGTTAGGAATCAACACGCCGAATCAACACGTTGCAAATGACGGCAAGGAGAAGCACTTCGCCCACCGCGGGATCAAGATGTCACCAACAAAAGCTACGTACACTATTTCTTCACTAGGTGGTTAGAGTTTACACTGTTTTGTTTTTTACTGGGACAACTGCTTCGCATCGTGGTTGACACAGGCGCATCCGTCTCATTACTAAATAGACGTCCGATTAAAAGCCGATTGCCCACCACGCCCTGTACGGTGTCTCTTCTTGGTCCCGACTCCCACCCAATCCTGTGCACAGCTAAGGCCACAGTAAAATTGAAGATCGCGAATCAGTTTCTTAAGCATGAGTTCCTGCTTACTGATGACAGCACTCCCAGTATGTTGGGCCTCGATTTTCTACAACTACATCGTGCACACGTGAACCTCGAAAGTTGGCGCTTAGAGTTTCCTTTTGGATACACTCCCCTGCACACCCCGGAAATGGTTCAGCCGAATTTCCTGTACACCCTAGAGCCTGTCACCGTGCCGGCATACAGTGATACGCATTTCCAGGTTGACTGAATTGCACAGGAAACCACGCCGATAGCTCTTTTAGAGCGAGGAGTCCACTCTCAACTACCGGACGACATGGTTCTTGGCAGCTCTTTTGTGAATTCTTCGACTAGAACCAACACTTTGAGAGTGCTAAACTTAAGATCGGTAAACGTCGTTTGTCATCACACACGATCTTGGGAGAAGTAGAGACGGTGAAAGTTATCCCTAACCCAAGGGAAGCCAGAAGTTTGAAGAAACCAGTCGCCTCCAGCGAACCAGCTGATCTTCCAGAGGCACCAGTCGAGGTTCAACTGCCATTACAGTACCTCCCGGCAGACTTCAGCCATGTGTTTGCTGAAAACGATGATGACTCCGGACACACCGACGTGACGCGCCACATCATCGACACTGGCTCGGCGAGCCCTATCAAGCAGCGGCCTCGCCTAGTTCCGCTCTCTCGAAAGAACGAGGTCGAGAAATTGGTGTTGGACATTCTATCCCGAAATGTGATTCGCCCGTCCTGCAGCCTATAGGCCTCACCCGTCGTATTGGTTAGGAAGAAAGACGGCACCACGAGATGGATGAAGCATCTCACCCAAAGACTGCCTTTACTTGCGACGCAGGCCTTTATGAATTTAACGTCATGCCTTTCGGCCTCACTAACGCACCAGCAACTTTTGAGCGTCTGATGGATGGACTGTTTAGCGGTGTCGCTTGGAAATCAACTTTGGTATATTTCGATGACTTAATTGTGCACTCTCGCACGGCCGAAGGGCATCTGGCACATTTGAAGGAGGTTTTTGAGTCCAAAGAAATTCCACCTTTGCCGCTCCGAAGTCAAATACCTAGGACACATTGTCAGCCACAACGCCATGCGAGCCTGCCCTGATAAAACCAGTAAAGTTGTGGACTGGCCTCCACCCCATAACCAGAAGAATGTGAGGATACTTCGGCTCATACTCCGTTTAACTCTCTAAAAAGGAACCTAACTGAAACTTCCATTCTCGGATTTCCGGATCCCACCGGTCTCTTCATCCTTGATACCGATGCGTCCAATCATGGGGCAGGTGCTGTTTTGAGTCACATCCAGGACGGCCATGAGCGCGTATTGGAGTACTACAGCAAAACGTTTAACGCCGCAGAGCGCAACTACTGCGTCACGCAGTATCTGTTTGGAAAGAAATTTCTTCTTCGAACGGATCACGCATCTCTCCGATGGCTTTTCAATTTTAAAGAGCCCGAAGGCCAGCTCGCCCGCTGGATTGAGCAATACAACATGGATATCCAGCATCGAAGCGGCCAGCATCACGGAAATGCGGACAGTCTTTCCTGCCGCCCACGCGAGAAAGCCGAATTGAATGACCATCAGGAGCTGCGAATATTACAGATCCAGATTACTGATTTCAGCCAACAGCAAACGACCGACCCAACTCTGTCTATTGTGAGCACGTGGCTGGAATCGGGCAAACGCCCGCCGAAATCTGCTATCTGGAGCGAAAGCGAGGAAACCAAAGGATATTGGCATCTTTTCGAGAAGCTGTTTCTGGATGAAGGCGTCGTGAAGATCACCACGAAAAATGGATGGACAGCAACCGTAGTGCCGAGAGCCCTGCAAGCTAAGGCGCTACGACAGGCCCATGACTCTGTGACTGGAGGCCATTTCGGTGTGAAGAAGACTCTGGGAAAACTACGAGCCCGTTATTACTGGATTGGACAAAGCGCAAATGTAGCTTTATGGTGCGCTCGTTGTTCGAAGTGTACCGCACGCAAAGGCCCTCATCGACGTACAGTCGGAAAACTGCAGCCGAGTACGGTGGGCGCCCCTTTTGAGCGCGTAGCAATTGACATCCTCGGCCCCTTGCCCTTGCAACCGCTATTTCGTTGTATATTGCTATCCCGGATCAAAATGCAGAAACGGTAGCCAGAGCTTTGGTTCACGAGGTATTCTCTCGCTTTGGCACTCCTTTTGTACTCCAGTCCGACCAAGGCAGGAATTTTGAAGCCGAATTATTTAAAAGCTGCCTTCAATTACTTGGTGTCGAGAAAAATCGCACCACACCGCTACATCCTCAGTCCGATCGAATGTTAGAGCGTTTTAACCGAACGCTGCTCGACTATCTGGCCAAATTTGTGGAAATCGATCAGAGGGATTGGGACCAGCTGTTGCCCTTAGCCATGTGGGCATATCGCTCTGCCCCACACGAGTCCACTGGATTTTCACCGTCACGTTTACTGCTGGGTAGAGAAGCTCGCCTACCCACTGAATTGATGTTCGGGAGGCCAACGCCTGTATCGACGAATTACCCCGATTTTGTAGAGCGACTTCAAGAACACCTCCGAAATGTTCATGATGTGGCTCGACAGAAATTGCAGGCCGCCGCTCAAGTCAACAAGCAACGTTACAGCTCCCAGTGCAATCGGGTCATCGTCCCGGAGCTGTCGCGAGTGTCTCCCACTCGCCCAAGGATTGCCAATCACCGTTTTCAGGAAAAAGAGTATGCACCAATACTCCTTTCTTCTTTTGTCACCCTCCTCCTTCCCCTTTTTCCATACCGCTTGGAGCTCCCCGGCAGCTCTTCGCGGTAACCTCCTAAAAGCCGGTGATATTGAAGCAAATCCCGGTCCACCTCCGATGCTCCGGCCTCGCTAGCACGACCGAGCACAACCCCAATTACGCATGCCCATCATGCTCTACCATAGCCACATCCCCTCCCCCCCCTCCCACCATCTTACCACCTTCATCACCAAGACCCGACCAGTGCGTGATTTGCCTCCGCACCATGGCGCGCAACGCCAAACCGATTGGCTGTTCCGCCTGCGGACGCATATGTCACCTCCGCTGCTCGGGTCTTAGAAACTCAAATCTCTACTCCCCTAACTTCATTGGCCCCTGCTGCCACACCACCCACCCTTCAACCTCTCAAAATTCTAACCCCCCACTTAACCCTCCTCCCCCCTCTCTTCCGGAGTGCTCCATGTGCAACGGCGACTTCACCCGTGCGTCGTGCCCCATCACATGCTCGGCGTGCGGACGCCACTCACACCTTCGTTGCTCTGGCCTCCGCAACAGGACCCAACACCACCCCTCCTTTGTGGGGCCTTGTTGCCGACGCCCACCTCCCCCCCTCAAGCACAACATCCTAATTGCAGCCATCCAAGAGACTAAACTCACCCCCCGTAACCCCCTTTCTTGCTCCGCAAACTACTCACTCCTTAGGCAGGACAGAGACAGGAACTCCGGTGGAGGCCTGTCCTTTGTCTTGCATAACTCAGTAAATTTTCGCCCCCTCACGTTGCATTCCACAGATCCCCATATTGAGCTACAAGGCATTGCGGTCAGCACTGGAGAGGTCGATGTGGAGATCCTAAATGTCTACATCCCGCCTACTGCTGCCTGCAGACCGGGTTTCAAACCTGACATATCCCGTCTCATGGTGGGCACCCACCGCATTTTACTCGGTGACTTCAACGCCCACCATGATGCCTGGTTCTCTGCCCTTGGATGTGACGCGCGCGGGGTTCTCCTCGAGGAGCAGATTTCTAACTCTGACTTCTGCCCCATCAATGAGAACCACCCTACACGCCTCACTCCCTCTCTCCGCAGCTCACCCGATCTCTCACTCGTCAGTCCATCCCTTATCCTCGCTTCATCGTGGCATGTGGAGGTGGCCCTCAACTCCGACCACCTCCCCATTATTATCACACTGAAGCAAGACCCTAACTTCATCACTGCTGAGCGGCGCACCTTCACCAATTTCAATAAAGCAAATTAGCTGCGTTTCGCCCAGTTGACTGACAACCTCATCTCTCGCCTTCCCCCTCCCACCACAGTCTTCGAAGGCGAAAGACACTTCAGACATATCCTCACCAAAGCCAGCTCCACTTGCATTCCCAAAGGGCGCATTCCCACTCCACGCCCAAACTTTCCCAGTGAAGCTGCGCGCCTCGCCGACCAACGTGACTACATCCGTTCCTTTGCTCCTTCTGACCCCTCGCTCCCTATCCTCAACTCCCAAATCAATCAATTGGTGGCAGAACACAGACGCAGGAAATGGCTTGAGCAGCTCGAAGAGACGAATATTGGCTCCACTAAACTGTGGAAAACCCTCAAAAATCTAACCAATCCCCGCAGAAGCGAGAAAATACACATCTCCTTCGGAGATGGGTTGCCGCTTGACTCCAAGAGCTGTCCGGACGCTTTCTGCAGACAGTTTCTGCCGCATCCCCCTCCATGCCCTAAGAAAAGGAGCGTGGCGAGGAGGCTACGTGCCCTACCGCTCGATCCTGACCTCCCTACCTTCACAACCGCGGAGGTAAAGGAGGTCATCAGAGCAGCCAAAAACTCCAAGGCAATTGGCCCGGATGGGTTAGCAACCATCATGCTGAAGCATCTGGGTCAAACGGGTCTTTCCTACCTCGCCATGACTCTCAATCTCTCTATCTCCACCCTCTCTATCCCCCACCGTTGGAAAGAAGGCAAGATTATCCCACTACCCAAACCTAACAAACCACTCAATGAAGGGCTGTCCTACAGGCCCATCACTCTCCTATCTCCAGTAATCAAAACCCTTGAAGCCCTCCTCCTCCTCATCTTTCAAACCCATCTTAAACCCGCCCACCACCAGCACGGCTTCCTCAGAGGTCATAGTACCACTTCTGCCCTGTGCACTATCACGGAGCGTATGGTCTCCGGCCTCAACATCCCCAGACCCCACCACAGATCCATTCTAACTGCCCTCGACCTCTCCAAGGCTTTCGACACCGTCAGCCATCCCATCCTTCTAGAAGAAGTCCTCGAAACGTCTCTGCCATCCTCACTTCAGAGATGGGTGGCGAACTACCTGGCAGGGAGACGGTCGTACGTGGAGTTCAGGGATTTGTCACCTCTCCTGTTCAATTTTTATGTAGCGAAGATCCCTGAACCTCCTCCTAACACGACCTTAGTCTCCTATGCTGATGACTGCACCCATGTCACCACCGGTAGAGTTGTCAGGGAACTGGAGGAGGAGATTAACAGCTACCTCCCGTCCCTTGTCAGCTTCTTCACCCTGCGCAATCTCAGCCTGTCAGCGAGCAAGTCTTCCGCCACACTCATCACCACCTGGACGGGCGAAGTAGGTAAGAACCTCGACATCCATGTCAATGGCCAGAGTATTCCTACCGTCAGATACCCCAAGGTGTTGGGTGTGACGTTTGACAACCTCTATACGTTTGCCAGACACTCTGAGGTCGTGGCTCAGAGAGTTCGCAGACGGAACAAGATCCTAAAAGCTCTTGCTGGCAGTGGCTGGGGTTTAGACAAAGAGACGATGATCTCTACTTACAAAACCATAGCCCGACCCCTTATCAACTATGCCTGCCCGGCATGGTCCCCTGCCATTAGCCCCACCCAGTGGAATTCCCTACAAATGGCGCAAAATTCTGCCCTTGACTCTCCACCGGGTGTGTTCAGATGACGGGCCTGCAGCAGCTCCATGACGAGGCAGGCATGCTCCCTGTCAAGGAGCACTGCCTCCTCCTCCATAGGCAGTTTCTTCTCAAAGCCTTCCTCCCCGACCACCCTAATCATAGCGCCCTCACTACCCCTTCTCCACCCCACCATAGATCTATCCGCAAGTACTTCCGCTGCGAGGCCGCGGAAGTTACCAGACTTGCCCCCAATCTTACCCCCGACAACCTCAGGCCAGCCCTCACCGACCTTCACTCCTCCTTTGTCAACCATTCTCTCTCAAATGCAGCCCCAAACCCTGTTTTAGGCTGTCGCCCTCCCTAAATTCACCCAGATGAAAAACCCCTACCCCGCCCCACCAGAACCGCCCTAGCACAATTGCGCTCCGGTTTCTCCACTCATCTTAACAGCTATCTCTCTAGGATTAATCCGGAGATAGCTGACTCTTGTCCCCTCTGCCAGGCCCCCCCAACACACTACTACCCACCTCTTTAACTGCCCCAGTAACCCCACCCACCTCTCCCCAATATCACTGTGGTCCCACCCGATAGAAGCTGCCCGCTTCCTCGGGTTTGATCCCGGCTAACTTCCTCAGCCTCTTTACCATACCCTCCCCACTTCTTTCTTTCTTTTTAACTCTTTTATATATTATATGTTGTGTAACGTAAACCTTTTTGTCTCCTCTCTCTTTTTGTGCACGTCAACCTTAACTCTTCTTTTTTGGTACATCGCCTTCCATTTTTCCTGAAGGCGTTACAACAACAACAACAAGCAACGTTATGACCTTCGTGCGCACAGCGTCGAATTCGCTGAAAATCAAGAAGACTCGTTGTACGCCCCACCCGCAAGGTTGGTAGATGCCCTAAACTTCAATCTGACTGGATTGGCCCAGCCGTCGTAATTCGTCGCTACTCCGACCTGGTATATGAAGTATGATTGCCTGGCAAGCGGACCACGAGGACAATACATGTGAATTCGTTGAGGAACAAGTTTATACAAGTCTCTCAACATTCTACAAAATACTGGCTTTTGACCTCTGGGTTTCTCTGTTTCTGAACCGAGGCCGATTCAGAATTTCACTAATTCGACGAGAAACAAGTTCCAAGAGTGAATTTAGAATTTGAATAATTCTTCAAAGAATAAGTGCTTTTAAAATTCTTCAAAATGCGGTCTTTTCAGTCAAAAATCTTGGCCGATTCAGAATTTGACTACTTCGTTGAGGAACACGTTTATACAAGGCTCTCAATATTCTACAAATAACTGGCCTTTGACCTCTGGGTTTCTCAGTTTCTGAACCGAGGCCGATTCAGAATTTCACTAATTCGACGAGAAACAAGTTCCAAGAGTGAACTTCGAATTTGAATAATTCTTCAAAGAATAGTGCCTTTAAAATTCTGGAAAATGCGGTCTTTTCAATCAAAAATATTGGCCGATTCAGAATTTGACTAATTCGTTGAGGAACACGTTCATACAAGGCTCTCAATATTCTAAAAAATACTGGCATTTGACCTCTGGGTTTCTCGATTTCTGAACCGAGGCCGATTCAGAATTGCCAGAATTGCCTGGCCTTTGACCTCTGGGTTTCTCAGTTTTTAAACCGAGGCCGATTCAAAATTTGACTAATTTGTTGAGGAACAAGTTCAAAGAGTGAATTTAGAATTTGAATAATTCTTCAAAGAATAAGTGCCCTTAAAATTCTTCAAAATGCGGTCTTTTGAGTCAGAAATCTAGGCCGATTCAGAATTTGACTAATTCGTTGAGGAACACGTTCATACAAGGCTCTCAATATTCTACAAAAAACTGGCCTTTGACCTCTGGGTTTCTCAGTTTTTGAACCGAGGCCGATTCAGAATTTCACTAATTCGACGAGGAACAAGTTCCAAGAGTAAATTTATAATTGGAACAAACCTTTTAAAAAATAAGTGCACTTAAAATTCTTCTAAATGCGGTCTTTTCAGTTAGAAATCTAGGCCGATTCAGAATTTGACTAATTTGTTGAGGAACAAGTTCAAAGAGTGAATTTAGAATTTGAATAATTCTTCAAAGAATAGTGCCTTTAAAATTCTGCAAAATGCGGTCTTTTCAGTCAAAAATCTTGGCCGATTCAGAATTTGACTAATTCGTTGAGGAACACGTTTATACAAGGCTCTCAATATTCTACAAAAAACTGGCCTTTGACCTCTGGGTTTCTCAGTTTCTGAACCGAGGCCGATTCAGAATTTCACTAATTCGACGAGAAACAAGTTCCAAGAGTGAACTTCGAATTTGAATAATTCTTCAAAGAATAGTGCCTTTAAAATTCTGGAAAATGCGGTCTTTTCAATCAAAAATATTGGCCGATTCAGAATTTGACTAATTCGTTGAGGAACACGTTCATACAAGGCTCCCAATATTCTAAAAAATACTGGCATTTGACCTCTGGGTTTCTCGATTTCTGAACCGAGGCCGATTCAGAATTGCCAGAATTGCCTGGCCTTTGACCTCTGGGTTTCTCAGTTTTTAAACCGAGGCCGATTCAGAATTTGACTAATTTGTTGAGGAACAAGTTCAAAGAGTGAATTTAGAATTTGAATAATTCTTCAAAGAATATGTTAGATATTGGGTTCTTTATTATAATATCTTCATTTATTTCCAGTGGATTGCTTAATTATAAGATGTGTTGTTACGATTTAAGTTACTATTACAATATTGTCTTATTTGAAAACTAACTCGTCACGGCCAAGCATGATGCCTCTCCGGCATGTTCAACTAGACTGTTCTTTTCTGTTCCGTTTGCGAACAATCGTTTATTCAAACATGAGATGCCAGATTGTTATTTTATACTTATTGAAATATCGTTACTTTCAAACATACCCCCTTAAAATGACAATTCACAATTCTCAAGTTAAATCATAATCCCAAGAGAAGCTATACACTGTCCGTGCTTAGGACCATTAAGACTCTTCGTCAAAACATCAGCAGGCATCTCTTCGGTGGGCATATACTCAATGGAGATTTCCTCTCTCGATACTCTTTCTCGGATCATATGGTGGCGCACATCAATGTGTTTTGTGCGCGGATGAAAGCCAAAATTTTTTATTAATTTTTGTGCGCTCTGGTTGTCATTGAATAAGCGTACAGTTGCACAGTCCATGCCAACTCGACTCAGCAGACCCTTCAAATATAGCGCCTCTTTTACGCCTTCAGCCATCGCTATGTACTCTGCTTCGGTACTCGATGATGCAACTGTCCGTTGCTTGCGTGCCTCCCAACTAATGGCAGCACCTGCTAATATGAATGCGTGTCCAGTGTATGAGCGCCTGTCTATTATGTTTGCGCCCCAATCCGCATCGATCAACCCGTACAGATCCTCTCCGGTCCGTTTGAATAGTAGACCAACACCTCTGGTACCCTTCAGATACCGCAGAATCCGCTTTGCTGCCTTCCAGTGTTCGGCCGTGTAATTTGAGTTGAACTGACTTAAATAGTTAACAGCAAAAGCTATGTCTGGTCTTGTCGCAACTGAAAGGAACATTAAAGAACCAATTAAACTTTGGAAAGGATACTTTCCCATCTCTTTCTCGTCAGGAACATCTGGTCGTCTCAGTTGCAATTTCGCTTCCATGGGGGTTACAGCAACTTTGCAGTCTGTCATGCCAAATTTCTTCAATATGGCATCTATGTATGTCTTCTGTGATATGTGGACACTCCCCTCTTGCATCTTCTGCTTGAACTCCATACCAAGGCACGTGTTTACGGGTCCAATATCCTTCATCTCAAAAGCTTCACCGATATGTGCCTTTGTGCGCTTTAACCACTTTCGGCAATTTGAGGCCAATAATAAGTCGTCAACATATATTGTTAAAACTAGGATTTTCTCCCCTTCTTGCATCACGAACAGGCATGGATCCTGTTCCGTAGCTCGTAGACCAATCTCTTTAAGCTTTGTAGTAAGCTTTTCGTACCATCGAAGTCCCGATTGGCGCAATCCGTACAACGCCTTTTTGATGCCACAAGTAGGATGCTTCATCTGCGCCAGTGCCTTTCGCCATTTTCTGGCTGCTTCGACGTATTCTTCCTTCGGGAGCTGTTGCTTTTCGCCAACTGGAAGTTTGGATTCTAATTTTTTCATAAACTCATTATAGCCTTCTGGTATGTCCATATATACGAAGTCCTCCAGATCACCGTTCAAGTAGGCGGTAACTACATCCATTTGATGTATCTCCATGTTTAACTCAGCTGCCAATGCCGCTAGTATTCTTACTGAGGTAAACCTAGCCACTGGTGAATACGTTTCATTAAAATCCTCGCCTGGTCTCTGTGCACAGCCCTTCGCTACCAGTCTGGCCTTCTTCTTTCCAGTTACTGTGCCGTCGTCTTTTGTTCGGAATACCAGTTTACTTCCGATTATCTTTCGCCTTTCCGGTCTTTCTACCAATTCCCAAGTATGGTTACGTAACTGTGCCATGAACTCGTCCTCAATTGCAGTTGTCCATATTTCTGCATCCTCTGAGCTTTTCGCTTCTTTTATTGATAGTGGATCGTTTACTCCAGCTGTGAACGCCATTTCACACTCTTCATATATGCTTTCATTAAGATCGCAGTTCGACTCTTCATCTGTTTCAGAAGAATCTTCTTTTTGCTGGGGGGGTTGGTAAGATTTACAAGGTCTTCCACGCTGACCTGTCCTCAACAATTTGGGTCGTCCTCTACCATGACGTTCTTTTGGAATTTTCTTCTTTTTGCATTCATCTTCGCTGGTCGAACTTTCATTTGAATTGGATAAGCTCTGTTTTGATGCCAAATCGATTTCAACATCTGTATTCTCTTTATATATTTCTTGGTATTCATTCTTAAAACCTGTAGTATTCATAAATTTAACGTCTTTACTGAATATTACCTGACGCGTTTCCGGCGAAAAAAGTCGATATGCCTTAGACTCTGATGAATATCCAACCAAAATGCACTCCTTGGATCTTGATTCAAACTTGCCTCTATTTGAACCCTTTATCAGTACAAACGCTCGAGTGCCAAATGGACGCATGTATTTCAACGTTGGGACTTTTCCAGTCCAGTAAGTGTACGGTATATCGCCTGATAACCCCTTGGTTATACATCTGTTGCGGATGTGACAGGCCGTATTGACTGCTTCAGCCCAGAATGAAGGCGGTGCGCCTGACTGCTTCATCATACACCTAGCCATTTCGGTAAGAGTGCGATTCTGTCTCTCAGCTATGCCATTCTGCTGCGGGGTGTATGGGGTGGTCAATCTCCTTTGGATACCGTTTTTACGCATATAGTCATCAAATTCTCTGTTGCGGTATTCTGTCCCGTTGTCAGTTTGGAGGGCCTTTATCTTCTTGTCTGTAAAATTCTCAACAAAAACTTTATATTCTTTAAAAGCATTAAATACCTCCGATTTTTGTTTAAGAAAGTAGATTTTACAGAACCGTGAGTAATCATCTATGAATGTGACGAAATATCGGCATCCACCATTTGATTGTGTTCGCATCGGGCCACAAACATCACTATGTACTATTTCCAGTACGTCACCGCTTCTCTTTTCGGTCGCTGCCTTGTAAGTGTTTGCAGTTTGCTTTTCGCTTATACAAATTTCACATTTCGATAACTTTGCCTGTTTATCGAAATTCATGCCATATACTTTCTTATTGATAGCCATGTCTTTTAAGTCTCTTTCATTTAAATGACCCATACGGTAATGCCACATATCTATATCACTTTGTTCTTCGATTACTTTATTTGCTTGGTCACTTTCCATATCCATATAATATAAATTACCGTATCGCTTAGCATGTAGCCAAACACTTTTACCGTCTTTTAAAATTATCGCTTCATTTTTCTTAAAAATCACTTCATGACCTCTGTCTGTTATTTGAGAAACTGATAGTAAGTTTTGTCGCAAGTCAGAAACATATAAAACTTGCTTCAATGTAATTTCACATGGTCTTTTTCGATTTTCTCGAATTTTGAGGTTCACGTCACCAACACCATTTACTTTAGCTGTTTCATTATTTGCCAAGTGCAATGTCTTTTCGATATGCTTTATACTGTCAAATAAATTTTTGCTAGAACTCATGTGTGAAGAGCATCCACTGTCTAGGCACCATAAATCATTTCTCTCCGCAACTGAGAAACCGTGCTCACACACATTAAAAGTTGTGTTTGTCACTTTTTTGTTCCGATCTCTGTCTTTGTTCATTCCGTTATTCTTGAATTTGCTTTTTTCTTTTACACGACACTCGCGCGCTAGATGCCCAATTTTACCGCATGTATAACACTTTCTGTCCTCTTTTTGTTTTTGCCTTTCGGTGCCTTTTTGGCGGTCAGCATATAATGCGTTTTGAACTTCGCGGTCTTTCTTTACTTTTCGCGCTTCTGATTCCTCGAGAATTTTTACGCGAAGCACATCGGCACTTGGTAACTCATCTCTTGTTTCTATGGCGCATCTAAATGTTTCGTATGTATCGGGTAGACTATACAACAACAAAATCACTAATAGGTCTTCGCCGACAACAACACCTATTTCTTTTAATTTTTTGTACGCGTCAAAGAACTCTCTTAGGTGCTCCCTCATGTCCCCATTTTCGCTCATGCGGGACAAGGCAATGCGTTTTAGCAAACCGGCTTTTCTGACGGGGCCTTTCGATTGAAAAGTATTTTCTAACTTTATCCAGCATTCCCTAGCTGTCGCGCATCCCTCAATAACGTTTAACTCCGATTCACTGACCGACAATATAATATCTGCCTGAGCCTTCAAGTCTTGTGCTTTCCACAACATTTTTTCCGGGTCTTTCTGTGGGCATTTCTCTGTGCCTTCAACATACTGCCATAAGTCATTTTTCACTAGAACGGCGCGCATTTTCAGTTTCCATGTATCATAATTTTCCGCACTGAGCGCGCTCAATTCTCATGACATTTCCAGCCATTTTCCACGACTTCACTTTTGTTTTCCAAAATAGTTAATTTCACAATTTTTCGTAATCGAGATCTCACGCACACACTTTCTTACCATAACCTGTTAGATATTGGGTTCTTTATTATAATATCTTCATTTATTTCCAGTGGATTGCTTAATTATAAGATGTGTTGTTACGATTTAAGTTACTATTACAATATTGTCTTATTTGAAAACTAACTCGTCACGGCCTAGCATGATGCCTCTCCGGCATGTTCAACTAGACTGTTCTTTTCTGTTCCGTTTGCGAACAATCGTTTATTCAAACATGAGATGCCAGATTGTTATTTTATACTTATTGAAATATCGTTACTTTCAAACAGAATAAGTGCCCTTAAAATTTTTCAAAATGCGGGCTTTTGAGTCAGAAATAGAGGTCGATGCAGACTTTGGCTTATTCGTTGAGGACCAAGTTCCTACAAAGCTCTCAATATTCTACAAAATACTGGCATTTGACCTCCGGGTTTCTCAATTTTTGAACCGAGGCCGATTCAGAAGTGCCAGAATTGCCTGGCCTTTTACCTTTGGGTTTCTCAGTTTTTGAACCGAGGCCGATTCAAAATTTCACTAATTCGACGAGGAACAAGTTTCAAGAGTAAATTTAGAATTTTTAAAAAATAAGTTCCTTAAAATTCTTCTAAATGCGGTCTTTTCAGTTAGAAACCTAGCCCGATTCAGGATTTGACTAATTTGTTGAGGAACAAGTTCAAAGAGTGAATTTAGAATTTGAATAATTCTTTAAAGAATAAGTGCCCTTAAAATTTTTCAAAATGCGGGCTTTTGAGTCAGAAATAGGGGTCGATGCAGAATTTGACTAATTCGTTGAGGAACAAGTGTATACAAGTCTCTCAACATTCTACAAAATACTGGCCTTTGACCTCTGGGTTTCTCAGTTTCTGAACCGAGGCCGATTCAGAATTTCACTAATTCGACGAGAAACAAGTTCCAAGAGTGAACTTTGAATTTGAATAATTCTTCAAAGAATAGTGCCTTTAAAATTCTGCAAAATGCGGTCTTTTCAGTCGAAAATCTTGGCCGATTCAGAATTTGACTAATTCGTTGAGGAACAAGTTTATACAAGGCTCTCAACATTCTACAAAATACTGGCCTTTGACCTCTCGGTTTCTCAGTTTCTGAACCGAGGCCGATTCAGAATTTCACTAATTCGACGAGAAACAAGTTCCAAGAGTGAACTTCGAATTTGAATAATTCTTCAAAGAATAGTGCCTTTAAAATTCTGCAAAATGCGGTCCTTTCTATCAAAAATATTGGCCGATTCAGAATTTGACTAATTCGTTGAGGAACACGTTCATACAAGGCTCTCAATATTCTAAAAAATACTGGCATTTGACCTCTGGGTTTCTCGATTTCTGAACCGAGGCCGATTCAGAATTCCCAGAATTGCCTGGCCTTTTACCTTTGGGTTTCTCAGTTTTTGAACTGAGGCCGATTCAAAATTTCACTAATTCGACGAGGAACAATTTCAGACAGGGGACATCAATATTCTTTAAAATGCCTGCCTTTGAGTTAAGAATCGAGGGCGATCCATAATTTCACTATTTCGACGAGAAACTTGTTCCAAGAGTGAAGTTAGAACTTGAATAATTCTTCAAAGAATAAGTGCCCTTAAAATTATTCAAAATGCGGGCTTTTGAGTCTGAACTCGAGGTCGATGCAGAATTTGACTTTTTCGTTGAGGACCAAGTTCCTACAAAGGTCTCAATATTCTACAAAACACTGACCTTTGACCCATAAATCTAGGCTGAATCAGAATTTGACTAATTCGCTGAGGAACAAGTTCATACAAGGCTCTCAATATTCTACAAAATACTGACCTTTGACCTCCGGGTTTCTCAGTTTTTGAACCGAGGCCGATTCAGAATTTCACTAATTCGACGAGGAACATGTTCCAAGAGTAAATTTAGAATTTTAACAAATCTTCAACGAATAAGTGCCCTTACAATTTTTCAAAATGCTGGCTTTTGCGTCAGAAATCGAGGTCGATTCAGAATTTCACAAGTTCGACGAGGAATAAGTTCCAAAAAGGGGGTTCAACGTTCTTTAAAATGCGGACCTCAATATTCTTTCAAATGCCTGCCTTTCAGTTAGGAATCGAGGCCGATCCATAATTTGAGTACTTCGTAGTGGAACAAGTTCCAAGAGTGAGTTTAGATTTGAACAATTCTTCAAAGAATACTGCCTTTAGAATTCTGCAAAATGCGGCCTTTTCAGTCAAAAATCTTGGCCGATTCAGAATTTGACTATTTCGTTGGGGAACAAGTTTATACAAGGCTCTCAATATTCTAAAAAATACTGGCCTTTGACCTCTGGGTTTCGCAGTTTCTAAGCCGTGGCCGATTCAGAATTTCACTAATTCGACGAGAAACAAGTTTCAAGAGCGAATTTAGAATTTGAGTAATTCTTCAAAAAATAAGTGCCCTTAAAATTCTTCAAAATGCGGTCTTTTCTGTCAGAAATCTAAGACGATTCAGAATTTGACGGGGTTTCTCGATTTCTGAACTGAGGCCGATTCAGAATTGCCAGAATTGCCTGGCCTTTGACCCCTGGGTTTCTCGGTTTCTGAACCGAGGCCGATTCAAAAATTCCCTATTTCGACGAGGAACAAGTTCCACGAGTGAATTTAGAATTTGAATAATTCATTGAGTAATACGTGCCCATAAAATTTTTCAATATGCGCACTTTTGAGTCAAAAATCGAGGTCGATTCAGAATTTGACTAATTCGTAGAGGAACAATTTCCAACAGGGGATTCAATATTCTTTAAAATGCTATATAATGTAGATGTCCAATTTTATTAAAGCTTCGCAAAGCTGCTGGGTATGCGAAGAGTCAAATTATTTCTCATTTTTAATAAAATATATTTAAAGATAAAGGAATTATGACGTTAAACCGCTTTTTCCACTTTTCAAAGTAAACAGGACTTAATTAGAAAACACAGAACAAATCTGCAATGGATTTCTTAATATACCATTTCTCCCTTTTCCAAGATTTGTTTGAGTCCTGAACTACACGGATTTTGCGACGCTAGCCAAGAATTGTATAGTACATGTCTATATTTAGTATCTGGAATTCAAGTGCGGACCCGTCATTTGCTATGTTCCAAATCTCGGGTAGCCCCTCAAACAAAACCAAAGTGGGAGTTAAGTGGAGCCTTACTGCTGGCCAAACTTGTATCCGAAGTCAAGCAGATGGGCATCTTTAAAGTACCGACTTATTGCTGGTCTGACTCTACAGTAGCTCTTGCGTGGATTCGAGAAGAGCCCTTTCGTTTCAGCACTGGCTCGTTCCGAGCTGTGGTTTCATGGTCCGGTATATTTGGTTAGTTCTCGAGCTGATTGGCCTACCCAATATACTTCATGCAGCGAGTTCTTAACTTCATTTACAAATTCATTAAAAGACTGAGACATCATGATTTGACTGTTTCAGACATAGACGAAGGTACTTGCATTCTAATGCGAGTTGTGCAATTGGCCGATCCTCAAGACGACTTCAAGCAGCTACAATCAACCGGAACGATTAAGAGATCAAGTTCTCTAGCTGCCCTCAATCCCTTTATAGACACCAGAGGCGTACTGCGAGTTGGAGGGCATCTCAAAAATTCATCCCTGGATTATAGTGCGAGACATCCCATCATTTTGCCGAGTCGTCATCCAATCACTGATTCAATGATTTCCCATTATCATAAAGTAATCTTACATGCTGGAACTCGAGCCATGGTTGCCAACATACGCTTACAATTCTGGCCAATCGGCGGTCTCAAAACGGTTGCCCATTATGGCAGATCTGCCCAAGGTCCGGGTTCAATATTTACGAGCCTTTTCTGTAGCTGGTGTGGACTACTGCGGTCCCTTCCTTTACAAATCGGAGGTCCGGAAGAGATCCCATTAAATGCTACGTTGGAATCTTCGTCTGCTTTGAAAGCAAGGCCATTCACATGGAGCTGGTTAAAGACACGTGGCAAGCCAATGAAAATATGGTCAGACAATGGCACCAACTTCGTAGGAGCCAAGAATGAGCTCTCTGATCTAAGACGGCTTATGACAACAAATTCGCATCGAGAGGATATTCGTATCCGGTGTTTGGCGGACAACATTAAGTGGACTATCATTCCTCCTCGCTCCCCTCATTTTGGCGGACTCTCGGAGGCAGCGATTAAGACTGTCAAACATCACCTTTATAGATCCGTCGGTCGATCTCTGTTAAACTTCGACGAGCTTCGTACCTTCGTCTGCAATAGTAAACTCACGACCCTTTCTTCCTCTTACAGAAAACCCTGCTGACATAGATGTGTTGACGCCTGCACACTTCCTTATTGGCGGCCCTTCAGAAACAATTTTGGAGCCTGATTTGAGCAGCCTTAACTACAACAGGCTTGATGGTTGGCAGCATATGTTTCAGCTACAACAAATCTTTTGGAATCGTTGGCGAAGCTTAAAGCAAAGGGCAAGGTGGCTACCATGTATTCGATGGCCATTGGCTAGAGTGATTACCTTAATACCAGGCAAGGATGGAATATGCAGAGTTCCTGAACTAAAAACTGCGTCCGGTGTAATCAAAAGGGTTGTACACAAACTCTGCCGCCTGCCCCTTAAGGATTCAATGGGGGGAGCATGTTCGGGCCAGCAACAACAAACCTATTATAAATATTTTTGCATTTAAAAATCCTGCCAAACACTGTAACTACTATAGTTAGTTCAAATATGTTCACTAATTTGTTTCTGCGAAAAGAGTATAAAAATTGAAAAAGATAAAAAAAAGAATTTTTTAAAATATAAATAACACACACCCCAATTACATATATGTGCATTACAATATTAATGTTAGTAATAATTGAACTATAATGTACTTAACTTAAGAAACACCTAATAATAAAAATACTTGGGATGCTGCCATTCGTTCCGCCAAGCGTTCTGGACTCTGAACAGCAGCAACACACACAACAACGATGATTGGCAGCATTTTCCTCAAAAACATAACGGGATCCGAGACAGAATGAGGGCGAAATAGTGCAGCAATACACATATATGTATATAAGCACTGCCTGTGAGTAGTTCAAAAAAATTACCACAAATAAAGTAGTCTAATTGTGGAAATCATTGAAAAACGACTTGTTTCTTTTAATACATTTACTGAAATAAAGGTACCAACTGTTTTATAAGAAACACCAATTTGTTTAAGTTATAATTAATTATTGTTTTTATATTTTATGCTCTACGAGCTCTTTTCAAACGCACACACGCCACAAGCACAGCAGAAAGAAAAAAGGAATAAATTAAGAGTGTGACCATACTTGAGTGTATGCATAATACCAAATTATCGATTACTATTCATGTCGATTAATGTTAAGTGAATGTTATTTCTGTTTAAAGCGATATATTCAACATGCCTATATAATTGTTAATTTATTTTTTGGCATGCAAACTAATGTTAATGCTCTACTATTTTTGATACGTGGCACCAAGATTTGAAAGGGAAAAAGCATACGTACTTAAATTACAGCGTCCTATATTTATTTAAATATCAACCTATTAAGTTTCAGCACAGTACCTGTGATTTGGCGTTGGGATCTTTAAACCCAGCTTCGATTTTCCTTCGGAAATCCAAACACTCGTACGGCTTGTGGTTAGAATCCTGCACTGATTTAATTTTTAATTTAAATTTGCACGTTCGACAGGGTTTTCATTTAGTTAAATTTGTTTTGTTTTTTTTTTTTTGTGTTGCAAATTCTTGGGTCACTGGCCACTGTCCATTTATTTGTTTAGCTAAACAAGTCCCTGATAATTAAAAAATAGGATCGACCGTTACGATTATCTCTGCTTTCGACAACAATTAATTTAATTTCTTAAGCTCACTTATGCTAATTCAATTCAGGAAATTCCTGTCATTTCAAGCAAATTGGAATTTTTTAAATACTAAAAATAAAAAAATAAATAAATTCTCTTCAGTTTCAAGTCCCGTTACCCGTGCCCAGCCACTTCGCGTCGCGTGATTTCTGAATCTACGAACCTAAAGGTTGTTCGCACTAAGCAGCGGTACTTCAGCAAAGCAGCAGCCACTTGCTGCATTAGCACACCGGTGCCCAGCTTCCCCCCCCTCCTTACCAACCTTGGTGACAAGCCAAGCACTAGCGCAGCGCTGCGCAAAAAGCCGGCCAACAACACCTTTGCTATACTCTCGAGCGAAGAAGACGATGACGACCAAAAGAGCTCTGATGACGAATCCGGACCTGCTAAAGACGAACCTAAGCCCAAGACCCCCGAAAAACCAAAACTCACCCCCAAGACCATCAAACCACCTCCGATAATCATTCCTGATGTGACTGACATCACGGCACTCATCAAGATGATCACGACGCTTGTGGGCCCGAGGAACAACTTCACATACAAGACCGTGAATAGTACCAACGTTGTGGCTCAAAACAAAAGACATCGAACCTTCCAACCGAAAGACGAAAGAGCATACAAAGTAGTCATCAAGGGACTCCACCACTCCACTGACCGTGATGAAATTATTGAAGACCTTTGCAGACAGGGGCACACTGTAAGAGATCTGCATAATCCGATTGGCAGAAGAACAATGGAACCTCTGGAAATATTCTTCCCCAACCTGGAGCCCTCCAGCAACAACAAGGACGTCTATCAGGTCAAGCGGATCTGCAGATCTGTTGTAACCATCGAACCGCCATAGAAGTTCAATGATGTGTCACAATGCTACAGATGCCAAGGTTTCGGTCATACACAGCGGTACTGTTTCATGGAATACCGCTGTGTAAAATGCGGAGGCCCTCACGACTCGAGTCAATGTGAGAAGAAAGAGGAAGACAAACCGTGCTGTTTCCACTGCCAAGCGGACCACCCCGCGTCCTTCAAGGGATCCCCTGCCTATAAAAAGGCCGAAGCACTCGCAGCTCCGAAAGCAAGGTCCGTCGCGAATGTTAACAAGGCGCAATCAGAAACCCCACACCCCAGTCAGATAGAAGCGATGTTCGCTCGCATGGAAGGCATGATGGAGAGGATGTTGGAGAGAATGTTCGCCCAAATGGCACAGCTGGTGGCCACCATTTTTATCAGCAAGACATGCAAGTAAAGCTCCACTTAATTGTCTGGAATGCAAACGGCCTGCAGAACAGCAAGGCCATAGTTGAGCACCATCTCAAAACCTACCAGATTGATATACCACTCGTAGACGAAACCCACTTCTCCCCCAGATCCCACTTCAAGATCAGCGGATATGACCTCATTCAGGCAGACCACCCTTCTGGCAGAGCACGCGAAGGAGCAGCCATCCTCATCAGGAGCGATATCCAATACCTAGAGCTGCCCGCGTTTCAGCAAGACTGGGCACAATTTCCTGTCATCAGGATCGCCAGCCCGCAAGGAGACATCAACATCGGAGCGGTCTACTTTCCCCCTAGACACCGCATAACAGCAAGCCATCTCAGTGAGTCCTTCGAGCATCTTGGGCCCCGCTTCATAGCAGGGGACTTTAACGCCAAACACTCTTGGTGGGGATCGCGCGCCAATAACCCCAAAGTACCTGTAACGTCACAGCCTGGACTGCCACTCCACTGGCGAACCTACTTACTGGCCAACCGATCCCCTCAAGACTCCAGATCTGCTGGACTTTACTGTGTCGAAAGACATAGGACATGCCAAGATTAGCTGCACCACAAATGCTGATCTCCAGTCCAACCACTGCGCAATAAACGTCCTAATCAACACGCCCGTCCTCAGGAAAAACCCCCCTCAGGAGGCTCAATGGGAAACATACCGACGCCGCCAAGTTCTCGTCCTGGATGCTTTCCACCCTCAATCCGAGTCCCCTCCTCAATACACCCAGGGACATTTACGAAGCCATCGGGCATCTCACTAGGGAAATACAAAAGGCTGCGGAATTCGCAAGCCCACCGCCCCCAACGACTGCGAGAACGCCTAACAGAGATCTCTACCTCTGGTCCCCGGAAATAGCGGCACTCGTGGCTGAAAAGAGGCGTCTCAGGAGAGTCTGGTTCTTTTCGCGCTATCCAAGAGACAAAACAGCGCTCAATCACGTCACAAAGGAGCTAAAGGATAAGATATCCAGCCTACGCCAGGACTCCTTCCTCAGATTCCTCGAGGAACTCTCTCCAGGGGATCCGGATCACAATCTATGGAACGTCACCCGCCACATAAAACGACCGGTTAAAAAGGTATCTTCAGTGCGCAAAGTGGATGGATCCTGGTGTCGATCGGATGCTGAAAGAGCAGAGGCATTCGCCGAACATCTCTTCAATGCTTTCTCACCGTTCGACTGCTGCTCTGCCGAAGAGCGTGCCGAAACCATCAGATTTCTCGACAGTCTAAGCTTTCCCGGCCCGCCGCTGCAACCAGTCAACCAAGAGGAAGTTGCGCAGGCCTGGATCGCATAGATGCGGCAGCCTTAAAAATGCTACCACTCCGCTGCACACAAATGCTGACCAGCATTTACAATGGCTGCTTCCGTCTAGGGTACTTCCCGAAGGAATGGAAAAGAACAGAGGTTATTGTCCTCCTTACCAGGCAAGCCTGAAGCCAATCTGGCCTCCTATCGTCCGATCAGCTTACTGGCAATCCTCTCCAAAATACTTGAAAGAGTATTTTTGCGCAGAGTATTGCCTGTACTGGACGCGGCCGGATTGATCCCCGATCACCAGTTTGGCTTCAGACGCTGCCATGGAACACCGGAGCAGTGCCACCGGCTTGTCGAACGCATCCTCGAGGCAGTCGAGCAGAAGAAGTACTGCTGCACTGTAATGCTCGATGTGAAGCAGGCATTTGACCGAGTTTGGCATTCTGGACTCCACCAAAAACTAAAATCCTACCTCTCAAGCCCCCATTTTACCCACCTTAAATCCTACACTGAGGAAAGATCATTCCAAGTCAGATGCGGAAGTGCAATAAGCTTACCCAGACTGATCAGAGCTGGAGTTCCGCAAGGCAGCGTGCTCGGACCAATACTCTACAACCATTACACCGCAGCATTATACCCTCTAGGAACCTAATGATAGTCACATATGCAGACGACACTGCTTTCCTCGCCTCATCATCCGATCCACGAGAAGCCTCCGACATCATTCAAAGGCAAATGGACGCGCTACATCCCTGGCTCAGCAGATGGAACATCGTAGTGAACGCGGAAAAATCAACACAATCAACATTCTCACTACGAAGAGGAGACTGCCCACTGGTCACGCTGAGCGGAGCCACCATTCCCAACGCGACCGCTCCCAAGTATCTAGGGCTGATCGTGGACCACAGGCTCACATGGCGTCTCCACATAGTCAGCAAACGCATACAGGCCGATGCGCGATTGAGGCAGATGCAATGGCTCATTGGGAGAAGGTCCAAGCTTAGGCAGAACATCAAAATCCTGGTGTACAAGGCAATTCTCAAGACAATCTGGACCTATGGGATACAGCTGTGGGGCACGGCAAGCTACTCGAATCGGCTGAGAATACAGCGGTTCCAGAATAAGTGCTTGAGAATTGCCTGTAATGCGCATCCCTACCACGAAAATAGTGCAATACATAGAAAACTTGGAATCCCAACAATCACAGACGAAATCTCCAGACTCAGCCAGAGATACCTGAAAAGGCTTGAGAACCACCCCAACCACCTTGCCATAAACCTGTTGGACAACAGCCAAACCAGCAGACCTCTAATGAGGAGACATCCCCTTGACCTACCACAACAATAAGGAATAAATTTAAAACCCGCCTCAAATACATGTAGTATCCCTTAAGTTAATGTCACCCACAAAACCATTTAATTATTGTCCACAGACAGATTTTAAATAAATAAATGTACGCTAATTAAAAAAAAAAACTTATGCTAAGGCGTCGAAGCAGGGTTGAATTCACTTTAAGTTTATTAAATACCTTCAGATTATCAAAAAATCACAAAACCATAATCATTTAACACCCTCTATATACTTTCTACCGCTTTTTCCTAGGGGCTTATACCATAAAGTAAAGTTTTTTTTTCGCAATTTAATACCAATTAAAGCTTCTTATTACCAAGTTGAGTTAAAATATTTTTTTTTACAAAAGACCGCAGAACCCGAATAGGCTACTTAGCCCTCTGATAATATGAACATTAAGGTACTTATAAATGTAAGGTTTCGTCATCAAAGTGAACCAAAAGTTATGACCTACAAACTTTTTACTTTTTAAAGCTTTTTATTCTGAGCTTAAATCGGATATCTGTAAAATATAATAAACACGACCTAACCCGCAGAAAATGCATTCCTTCTTTTACAATTATGCGTTCTTTGACTAACCTATTATAACCTTGTACCAAATTAGCTGAGAAGCATATAAATCTATCATATTTACAATTATAACTAAGTAAAAATGGATCAAGTTTTGATCAAATAATTAACTTACATTGTCTAACATTTTGTTGAACATAACTTGCAATCCTTCAACTTTGTCATAGTCTTCTTGGGGCACAAAAATATTAAATTGTGCAAAAAGGGAATACGTATCCATAATTAATTGCAGGCTCATATCCATTCTAAATTAAAAAAAAAATATATATATATATATATTTTGGTATATATAAAAATAGTATACTATATTATTTACTCTATATAGTTGTCTCGAACTTTCTCTAATACAACCATTGCTTGACGCACGTCATCTAAATCATTTATAGGTTTATCCAAAACAATGTTTTGTTCCATAATAAACTCAATCATTTCATCCAATTGTTTTTTATATTGTGTACTTAATAGTTGACCCAATAAAACTTTCCATTTCTTTGATTCAGCAACAAGCTTTTCAATAGTATTTCCCATACGCACTTCGATAGGTCCAATTACTCTTTTTGGTATCATAGTTTCCAGGTTTTCAGTAATTTCATCATATTTTACGAATGTGTCGCGTATGTTGACGGTTAATGGATTAGTAAGTACAAACGCATTTATTATTTCCTCTCGGTCTTCTGCCCATAAATATTTGTATTTTTCAAACATTTCTTTTTGAAAATCTTCCATATCGGCTTTATATGTTAGTAATCCATTTGCTAAATTTTGAACGGCACGTATAACATCTTTGTGTTCCACAACATATCTAAAGTAACTTCGTTCATGCTTATTTTCGTCTATAAAAGAATCCCAAAAGATACAAAAGGATTATTAATTTCATAATTCTTATACTCCTTAAGAAGAAAAAAGAATGTTCAGATATTTTGATCGAATATGTATAGGATACACATTCGTCTATATCATCGGCTTTAAGAGTAAATCCCACAATTATTAATTGATCTCTTCTAACACGATAATTATATAATTTACATCAATCGAAACAAAATTAAAATACCCCGTAATTAAAATACCCTTAACCCGCTAAATAAAGGAATTTAAATAGATCATCACTTCCAATGAGACTCCACTAATAGGTAAGGTGACAACTCTGATCTAATCACATATTAAAAAAGAAAACTAACGGTATAAAAAAAGAAACACGTTTGAACGCCATCTTGAGCACTATTTAAAAAATTTATACGGACCATCGTCTCCTTCTCGGAGTTACATACATTCTCAGCTTTTCGGTCAATTTCTTTTCCTTAAAAACAAACTTTCGTTATAAAAAAATTTAATTAAATAAATTTGTTTTATATATAGTTCTAAAAAGATTACAAAAATTGATTTTTTTTCTATTTTTTTCTATTGTTCTATTGTTTTCTATTGATCAGATTACCAATTAAACTTTATTTTCTATTTTGTATATTTATTATTTTATTTTATATTATACGTCACAAATTTCACACATTTTATGATTTAGTTTGTAATGACGAAGCGTCCAATTTTGCTAACTAATAACAGACAGACCGACCTGCAGACTGCCAGACAGACGAACATACCCAGATCGATTTCTGTAGTCACCCTGGTCATAGTCGGGGTAATTTTGGGTTGGGTTGCTTCCAAAAAGTTATTAGCAATCAAAAAAATCTTTGATTTATATAAAACATGACTAAAAATATCATTCGAAAAATTAGTGACTCCTAGCAAATAAATCGTGGTTGGACGAGTTCAGGATACAACCCATCCAAGACGAATCTTTCGGAGAAGCGGAAGCAAAGAGCTAATTTTAATTTGACTAACACAAAGTAGTCACAGAATAAGCACAAAGTAAAAAGTTACATTTTAGAGAAACGAGATACTTTTATTATAATATTTTCGCGGAAAAAAGAGTACATTAATTTTACTCTGACGTTTGTAACTCACAGAACCAAACATCGTAGACCCCCAAAAAGTTATTTCTAAAATACTTAGAACCACTGTCTGTCCCTCTGTTTCTATAGAAACTAGTTATATTAAACATGTAAAACTGTGACTCATTTCATGTGTTTCATTTCTCAAATTAATAACTACAAGAGGTTATGGGCCCAGTCCAAAGAATAATTGATTCGAGAAATTGCAATAAATTTTGAAATAATTTTTTTTTTTCATTCTTGTGAAATTTATATTTATACTCCTTTCGCACGAAAACGAGTATATTCATTTTACTCTGATGTTTGTAAAGCACAGAACCAAACATCGTAGACCTACAAAAGTTACATCTAGAATACTTAGTATCACTAGAGGAGACGATATAGCCATGTCCGTCTGTCCGTCTGTTTCAAAACAATTTACTCTCTCAGTTTTAAAGCCATTTTGCTGAACTTACCAAGGCAGTACAATTATTTGAAATGGCCGGATCGGACGACTCTTTCATATAGCTGTCATACGAACCTAAATCGGTTTAAGGAATAACTCGCACATTTATTAACTGAAAAAAGAAAAAAAAAGAGAAAAAGACAGAGAAAGAACCCCCAACATATACGAAATACAGGTTTTGTTTTTCTCCCCGCCTAAACCAGTGTGGATACCACGACTGGAATTTCAAGGTGCCTTACTAACAGGAGGTTTGAGTGAGTCAATAATTAAAACACTTAATATAAAGATCGTAAAGACTTATTTATGAACTGACGCGCAGGTAATCCTTTATTGGTTGAAGTTAAGTAGCAAAAGATTTAAAACGTTTGTTTCTCAACATTGACTTTTCACCGACTAGTGTTTGGTTGAAAGGACCCAGATTTTTAGGTGAACCGGAAAGTCGGAAGGAAAATTTGTATGTGAGCGCTAAATAGACAAAGACGATAGCAAAGTAGAATATGTTAATGTACATACAACTACTAATGACTTAATTGTTTTTCCAGACCCGGCGATGTAAAGTATGAGATCGATAATGCATGAAATGCTCTAGTAATATTATTGAAGGGCTATTTGTCATCTATTGCTCATATTTCTAAACAGTTTAACTTAATAGTTGAAAAGATAGCAAAAGGATTTTGGGTGTGCAGGTGAGTAAGTTATATTCTTCACTCATATGTATTCTTGAAGACCGAACTTGTCTAGACATATCGCTGAAATCAGGTGACGAAGTTGATCTTGGAATTGAGGCACTCACTAACTCAATCCATTCACCTGGATACATGTTCACAAAAATCAAAAATCAAATCAGACACACATTTCTGCCTCTAGATCTGAGAGCACAAGTTGCTGAAAAAAGGCAACTTCGAAGTATTTGGCAATCTACGCGAAGTCCAGTTGATAAAAATTAATTTAACAGAGCAGCAAAGGAATTAAAAAGCAGACTTTGGGAAATGAAAAATGAAGCAACAGGCGCATACCTAAGAAACCTTGACCCATGTACAAGCGACCTTGACCATAGCCTCTGGAGAGCAACTAGATATCTCAAAAGACCACCCAGAAGAGCTACCACAATAGTCGACAGCAGAGGAGAACGGTGCAAGGGCAATAACGAGAAGGCTGAGGCGTTTGCAAAACATTTAAGCTCGGTTTTTAAACCAAATCCGGAAAACTGTCCAGACTTCGTAGATGAGGTACATCACTTTCTCGAATCCCCCTGCCAGATGAGCTTCCCGATAACCCAAACAACCTTATCTGAGGTAGAAGAGGAGATAAAGAAGCTAAATAGATAAAAGTCACCAGGATATGACAAAATCTGTGCAAACACAATCAGAAAGCTCCCGCCAAAGTGGATCCGATTGCTCACGTATATTTATAATACCATGATTAGATTGGAATACTTCCCAATTCAATGGAAATGTGCGGAAGTACCATATTTTCTCATAATTCAATCGTACTTGAAAAACAGAGTATTCTATGTGCACGAATACGACGAATCGTCCAGGTTACATACTGCTCACGCTGGAGTCCCACAAGGGAGTGTTCTAGGTCCAGTTTTATACACAATTTTTACAGCTGATTTGCCCACAACTAACGCTGTTGAAATTGCAACATATGCTGACGATACCGCAGTCATTGCTACGGGCAATGTCCCACACGAAGCATTCAATCTACTTCAAGAAGAACTTGGTCTAATTGAAGCGTGGTTGTCAGTTCAAGTCACATTTTCCCTGAGACCAGGGAATTGTCCTCCTGTAATGCTAAATGGGACCTGCATACCCGTTAGTGAAACGGTGAAATACCTAGGAGTACACCAGGACAGACGACTAACCTGGAAGCAGCACATCAAAGCGAAGCAAATGCAGCTCAAAGCAAAATCAAGAAAGATGTACTGGCTGTTAGGGTCACATTCCGAGCTTAGCTTAGAGAACAAAACTCGCTTATATAAGGCAATTCTTAAGCCAGTGTGGACATATACGATGCAATTATGGGGAACAGCAAGTAATTTAAATATCGAATTTAGCGGCGTTAGCACTCGATTTTTTAATTTTCACATTCAAGAGGTTTCGGGGACCCATATACTAACTACTTGTGAGCTGCAGCTACGGCTAACTCTCTACCTGCAGTGCTCAAGTGTGCTCGCCCAATGTTTTTTGTCTTATTTCATTTGGACATTTCATATCTATGTAGGAGTAGATTATTTATTTTTTGTTCCAGATTAAAGCACTTCGATTCATTTCATTTAGAGAATAAGAGTAGTATATAATTTATTTAATAAAGTTCACAAAATTAGTTTTTTCACATTCAGTTAGTTTTCTTTTGGTCATCTTCACCAGACCGTTTTCTTAATTTATTGTTTTATTCTCACAGCGCTCACACAAGTCTGTCCGTTCTCGAGTCTCTACTTCTACTCCTCTTTTTGCTCAACTTGCTCACTCGCGATCTGGTTCATTCACTTATCTGTTCCAGTTCGCTGCCACTATGTCATTCCCACATGCCAATGCTATGTTAAATATTCTCCAACACTACATTCTGACATCCTACATTCATAATCGTCCCGCATTATGGACACCATACCTTTATATATTCTGCCACAGTATTTGTTTTATTAGGCCCCTTATCTTAACCAACTTTCTCTACCACATACCTGCCGTGTCTAAGCTTTCCTACTACTTTGTAATTTGAACGGACCTAGATACTTCTTCTTTAGCTTTAAACCTGGACCAAACTGTGTTCTCTTGATAGCAACCATATCATTGATTTCATACTCCTTCCCATTCTTTCTATTTTTATCAAATGCCTTACGATTCTCTGCCTGGATACTGGCTATATTTTCTCTGGCTACTCTACGGATCTCATCCTTCTCTTCCTGTAACTCATTAAGCATTTCTTCATCTAATATATCTTTGAGCTGTTTGTCATACTTTGTCTTCATTTCCAATCCTGTCAACACTTAACTCGTTGAGGGGGTCTTTGTATAGTACTCCATTCTGCATTTAAAAGTTATCGTACACACCCTGACAATACACTCTGCTTAGGGCGTCTACATGCCTCATTTTCGTGCCCGAACGATGCTCTACTTTGTAGTCAAAATCTTGTAAGAAAATTACCCAACGAGCAACTCTCAACGGAACGTCCCTTTTGTTTAATGTCATGGCAAAGGCATTACAGTCAGTTACAATTGTAATTCTCATACCCAGCACATAAACTCGCCACTTCTTAAGAGCTTGCACAAAACTTCTAGCTAATAAGACGGATATTCCTCTTCTGCTGGACTAGTTTTACGGCTCATGTACTCCACTGGGTGGAAACTTTGATCTTCTGAGTCTCTCTGTAATAACATTCCGCCATAGCCATACATACTGGGATCACAATGGATCTCAAACATCGACAAACAAGTCTTCAATTGATCATACAATGCCAACTCTTCATCAAATTAGTCAATGGTTTAGCAATCACCGCAAAATCCTTGACAAATCTGCGGAAATATGAAGTAAGACCCAAATAACGCTGAAGCATCTTCTTACTTCCTGGCACTGAAAAGTTTTCTACGGCTAAAGTTTTCTCCCTTGATGGCTTAATTGTCGAATTTTCGATTATATAAACGAGAAACTGAACTTTACGCATTAAAAATTGACATTTAGCCCACTTTATCTTTCTGGGTCTGGGTTTTTGATAAACTGGTATATCATCAGTGAGGATGATTTTCATCTCCACTGGAATTTTATCCGGTTTAATTGGTTCATAGCTGTTTATTAAACTTAGAACTCTTTCTTTATTTTCTTTTAGCAAATGTGCTAAGTTTATTTCTAAGTTTCCATCAAAAGTATCTACTGCCATCATCTGCTGTAAAGCTTCCTGGAAATCTGCTGCTTCCGACCCTAAAGCCATTTCGTTTGCTTGGATACTTTCATCAGCTAATTCTGATAAATCTCTATTCTTGCAACAAAAGGTTGCACCGTTCTTGCCTATTTGGATGTCCACAAACTCAAAAACATCGTTGCCAAGAACACCACTATAGAGAGTATCAATATCTCGCCCTACATGAAAACGAATTCTTATTGGAATACGATCCAACTGTGTCAATCTCAAACGATCCTAAAGTGTAAATCTTAGAGTTCCCTATGCCAACGAGCTCCTTAATGTCTGGGTTCAACTTGACAGGATATGCCTCCTTATAAGAGCTTTTACTTATGGTACAGATATCTTTGCCTGTATCTATAACAGCTGATATGGCCTGATCACCAATTTAAACATCCTTGAAAACTCTGTTAAACATCGCCTGTGTCAGCTGCTGTATGTTAGCCTTCGCTTTCCTATCAGAATTCTCCTCTTTGTTGGTTTTAGCATCACATTGATTTGCTTTATGCCCTGGCTTTTGACATTTAAAACAGACTAGCTCTTTTTTCCCGCAATCTCTAGCTAAATGATTTTTATCTCCGCATTTATAGCATTTAAACTCCTTTTTTGAACTACCTACAGTTTCTGCTTTCTCTTGCTTTCTCCATCAATTGTGTTGGTTAATAGAAGGCACGTTAAACGTTATGGCGTAATATTTACGTGTATATCGTCGCGTGCGGTTCACTTAGAGGTGGCTGAAGATTTGTCGAGTAATGCCTTTATGCATGTCTTTCGACAGTTTTCTAGCCGACGAGGTTTTCCGACAGAACTATATTCTGATAACGGTACTAACTTTCACAGGGCTAGTAATGAGATTTGTGAGGCAATGGATGGGTGGGCTAGAGACGAGATTACGCAATATTTGACTCAAAAAAAAGTGCACTTGGTATTTTAATCCTCCGTTGGCACCTCATATGGGAGGAGCGTGGGAAAGACTGATTCGAACAATAAAGCAGTATTTGTGTTGCCTTCTCAAAGAGCGAGTTCCTAGGGAATTTACATTAAGGACTTTGTTTTGTGAAATTGAATATATGATAAATTCTAGGCCGTTAATCCGGACTGTTGATTCGGTTGATTTTCAACCACTAACGCCAAATGACATTTTGATTGGACCCCAATATACTGACTCCATGCATGTTGCTACAAATGATAGGGATCTGAAATTTTTGAATATGTGGAGGGCATCACAGCGACTAGCGGATATGTTTTGGAGGAAGTGGCGAAAGGAGTATCGTCAATATATAATGTGTAGTACAAAATGGTCAAAGAAACAGGAAGCATTGAGTGTAGGAGATGTAGTGTTAATAATGGACTCCGATTTACCTAGAAATGTATGGCCTAAGGGCATAATAATTAGCACACATAAGTCAAAAGATGGTTGTATAAGAACTGTAAATATAAAAATCAACCACAAAATATATACTAGATCTGTAAGTAAACTTGTAAAATTAGATATTAAGCCCATTGTCAAGTAAATTTAAGTAATTATTGTATAACCCAATAATTGGGAGGAGTGTTAGAAATGTTAAGTTTTAAAATTGAACGTAAATGAAATGTATTATCGAAAGAATTTATAATTGTCAACCCTGAAAAAATGAATATAATCGAATGTTACTTATTTGTTAATCGAAAAGATGTAATCGATAGGTTAAGTTGAGCGGCTGCGTCGAAATGAAGTGATCAGACCGAGCTGCGTAAAAAAATTAATAAAAGTTTGTACACGAGTGAAGTGATAAAATATTCCGGTCATTCGAGCGGGATTTTAATATATTTATTTGACAGGTATGTGCAACAATAAGGCTGGGATTTTTATACTCTTTTCGCAGAAAAAGGAGTATATTCATTTTGCTCTGATGTTTGTAAAGCACTTAACAAAACATCGTAGACCCACAAGAGTTGAATCTAGAATACTAGAGGAGTCGATGTAGCCATGTCCGTCTCTCCATCTGTTCTATACAAACTACTCTCTCATATAGCTGTCATAGGAACCTGATTCAGTTTAGGGAATTACTCCAACAATTATTATCCGATCCTTTTCAAATTTGGCATGCGTATGTCCATATAACGATAGATAATTGTACCACATTTTACCAAACACGGCAAACACGATTTCTACATAAATATACACGCTTGTGCTGAATTTTATGATAATCGGACTACTATATCATATAGGTGTCATACAAACCTAAATCGACCTATTAACTGACCAAGCCCGTTCATGTGACTTACGGCAGAAGCAACTGCGAAAAGTCTGTCTGTCAGTCCGTCTGTTTTTATACAAACTACTCTCTCAGTTTTAAAGCTACTTTGATCAAACTCGGTATACAGCCTTCGCATTACATAGGCAGCGCACTTATCGGAACCGGCCGGATCGGGTCACTATATCATATAGCTGTCATACGATCCTAAATCAGTTTAGGGAATTACTCCAACAATTATTATCCGATCCTTATCAAATTTAGCATGCATATGTTTCATATAACGATAGACAATTGTACCAAATTTAATCAAACACGTCAAACACGATTTTCACATAAATATACACGCTTGTGCTGAATTTTCTTAAAATAGGACTACCATATCATATAGCTGTCATGTTAACCTAAATCGACCCTATTAACTAACCAAGCCCGTTCATGTGATTTACGGCAGAAACAACTGCGAAAATAATTTGTATTCTTCGGTGCCCCGAAAATAAGGTTGGGACTTTTATACTCTCTTCGCAGAAAAAGGAGTATATTCATTTTGCTCTGATGTTTGTTATGCACATAACCAAACTTCGTAGACCCACAAGAGTTACATCTAGAATACTTCGAATCACTAGAGGAGTCGATGTAGCCATGTCTGTCAGTCCGTCATTTTTTATACAAACTACTCTCTTAGTTTTAAAGCTATTTTGATCAAACTCTCTATACAGCCTTCGTATTACCTAGGCACCTCACTTATCGGAACCGGCCGGATCGGGTCACTATATCATTTAGATGTCATACGAACCTAAATCAGTTTAGGGAATTACTCCAAAAATTATTATTCGTTCCTTTTCAAATTTGGCATGTGTATGTTTTATATAACGATAAATAATTGTACCACATTTTACCAAACACGCAAACACGATTTCTACATAAATATACACGCTTGTGCTGAATTTTATGAAAATCGGACTACTATATCATATAGGTGTCATACAAACCTAAATCGACCCTATTAACTGACCAAGCCCGTTCATGTGACTTACGGCAGAAACAACTGCGAAAAGAATTTGTAACCTTCGGTACCCCGAAGATAAGGTTGGGATTTTTATACTCTTTTCGCAGAAAAAGGAGTTTATTCATTTTGCTCTGATGTTTGTAATGAACATAACATATCGGAACCAGCCGGATCGGATCACTATATCATATACCTGTCATACGAACCTAAATCAGTTTAGGGAATTACTCCAACAGTTATTATCCGATCCTTTTCAAATTTGGCATGCGTATCTTTTATATAACGATAGATAATTGTACCACATTTTACCAAACACGGCAAACACGATTTCTACATAAATATACACGCTTGTGCTGAATTTTATGAAAATCGGACTACTATGTCATATAGGTGTCATACAAATCTAAATCGACTCTTTTAACTGATCAAGCCCGTTCATGTGATTTACGGCAGAATCAACTGCGAAAAGAATTTGTAATCTTCGGTGCCCCGAAGAAAAGGCTGGGATTTTTATACTCTTTTCGCAGAAAAAGGATTTTATTCATTTTGCTCTGATGTTTGTTATGCACATAACCAAACTTCGTAGACCCACAAGAGTTACATCTAGACTACTTCGAATCACTAGAGGAGTCGATGTAGCCATGTCTGTCCGTCCGGCTGTTTTTATACAAACTACTCTCGCAGTTTTAAAGCTATTTTGATCAAACTCGGTATACAGCCTTTGTTTTACCTGGGCAGCTCACTTATCGGAACCGGCCGGATCAGATCACTATATCATATAGCTGTCATACGAACCTAAATCGGAATTAACTGTCGAGTATACCCCACAGCAAAACGGAGTTGCTGAACGTAAAAACCGAACCTTGGTAGACATGGCTCGGTATATGCTCATCCAAAGTGGATTAGCAGCAAAGGAATAGATGTCCTTCCCGAAGTCTAAATGGTGAAATACCTACACTTTGTGGACAAAAAGGAGACCGAACTTAAAATATCTGCGTAAGTTTGGCTCAGGGGTGTACATGTTAAATAAAGCACCAAATAAAAGTAAGTTTGCCCCTACATCATGAAAATGTATATTCGTTGGATACGCCGAACAGTCAAAGGCATACAGGCTCTGGGATCCAGTAAATAAAAGAATTCATAAAAGCCGAGACGTAAAATTTACTGAATCATTCGAGAAAAATGATCTGTACGAAGACTTTAAAAACACGGACGGGGGGCATGAAATAATAGTCAATCTAAACAAGGCAACAGATGATTCAATAGTGGAGGAAAGCACCCCTTCAATACCAAACAGGGAGCCAAATATGGAGCCTATTGTCGAGACGCTGACTACTGCACAGCTGAAGAAGAAAAGGGGAAGACCCCGTAAAATATTGGAAGATGAAAACATCGGCAACCGAATATCATAGCACCAGATCATCAAGCGAACCTAATTGAACAAGCGAACCCTGAGACCGCCGAAGAGGAGCTAACTTCTTCTGAAAATGGAAGGAAGGAATGATTTAAGAGTATAAAGCTCTCATGAAAAACGAAACTTGGAAAATCGTAGATCGCCCCACTAAGGCGGAAATCATAAAAACAAAATGGGTACTGCGAGCAAAACTGAACGCCGACGGATCAGTCAATAAGAGGAAAGCAAGACTGGTCGCAAAGAGTTTTGCCCAAGCACCAGGAATCAGTTACTCAGAAATGAGCTCAATATGGATGCTAGTTGCTTTGTCCGCACAACAAGGAATGAAAATTAAACAACTTGATTTTATAAGTGCTTATCTGAATGGCGAAATCGATGAGGAAGTTTACATCGAGATACCGGAAGCATTTCACACTATACTAAATGAAAGTGAGAAGGAACTGTAAGAACCAGGCAAAGTATGCAAAATACAGAAACAATCTGACAGACAATGGTACAAGAAACTTGACAACAAACTTCAGGAACTGGGACTTCAACCTACAAACGCTGACCCTTGCGTTCATGTGAAGCGTAGCGATGAAACACTTGCAATTGTACTTACTTACATGGACGACATTATGATGAGCTCTAGTAATCCACAGTACCTTGGTTTATTGAAGAAAGAGCTGGCAAAAAGTTTTGAAATGAAAGAAATGGGTCTTCTGCGGTATTGTTTGGGAGTTGAGTTTGAGCAGAAAGAAAACGAGATCAGAATGCATCAGAGAAAGTACACTCGGGAAATCATTAAACGATTTCAAATGCAAGATGCCAATCCCGTTACAACTCCTATGTCAACGAGTGAAAAAATGTCTAAAGAGAAGTCGCCAAGGACTTCTGAAGAAATTGAAAGAATGAAGAACGTCCCCTATCAGAGCTTAATAGGTTCTCTCATGTACTTGGCCGTGTGTACTCGACCAGACATATCACACGCAGTAAGTTCACTTAGCCACTTTAATTCTGGTTTTGGTCAACAGCACTAGACGGCTGCGAAAAGGGTCTTGCGTTACTTGAAGGGCACAGATGACCTTGGCTTGGTATTTAGAAAGACTGAAAGAGACATATTTGGGTACGCTGATGCCGACTGGGGCTCAAGCGTCGATGATCGGAGATCATATTCTGGATACGCGTTCATTTGTGCAAACGCGGCAGTAAGCTGGGAAAGTCGCAAACAACGTACTGTTGCTCTCTCCACGACAGAGGCAGAGTACATGGCCATCTCCGATGCAGCCAAGGAGGCCATTCACCTGAAGTTATTCTTGAAAGAGACACTGGGCATTGAGCGCACCGTGAGGATCTACAATGACAACCAGGGCGCGGGCGAGTTGACACGGAACCCCGTGTTTCACAGTAGAAGCAAGCATATCAACATACGTCATCACTTTGTGCGCGACTTGGTGAGGACGAAGGAGGTCGAAGTAAGGTACATGTCAACAGAACTAATGCGAGCTGATGTGCTAACTAAAGGGCTCACAACATCGAAGCATCGAAAATTTATGAAATGTAAAACTGAAATGTATCTTTATTTGAAATAAGTTTCTTAAGTTGAAATGTAAAACTGAAATGTATCCCTATTTGTAATAAGTATCTTAAGTTGAAATGTATCTAGAAGTTGCGTATGTTGTAAGAATCAATAACATAAAATTTGAGGGGAAGTGTTGAAAGGTTATCAAATTATAGTAATCGATAAGTTTTCGCACTACAGCACTTCTATAGTATATATAAATCAGTCGACGAGTAGAACTTGTCACGAATAGTTCTCCTAGTTATAACATTAAATAAATAAACTCTGCACATTAATCCTAAAAGTTTGTAACGCCCATAACCAAACATCGTAGACCCACCAGAGTTACATATGGAATACTTCGAATCACTAGAGGAGAAGATATAGCCATGTCGGTCTGTTCGTCTGTTTCTATACAAACTAGTCTCTCATATAGTTGTCATACGAACCTAAATTGGTTTAAGGAATTACTCCCACAATTATTATCCGATCCTTTTCAAATTTGTCATGCGTATGTTTTATATAACGATAGATAATTGTACCAAATTTTATCAAACTCGGCAAACACGATTTTTACATAAATATACACGCTTGTGCTGATTTTTTTTTTAAATCGGACTACTATATCATATAGCTGTCATGTAAACTTAAATCAACAGAAACAACTGCGAAAAGAATTTGTAATCTTCGGTACCCCGAAGATAACCTTGGAATCTTTATACTCTTTTCGCAGAAAAAGGAGTATATAAAGGAGAATACTTCGGAGGAGTCGATATAGCCATGTCCTTCTGTCCGTCTGTTTCTATGCAAACTACTCTCTCATATAGCTGTCATACGAACCTAAATTGGTTTACGGAATTACTGCCACAATTCTTATCCGATCCTTTTCAAATTTGGCATGCGTATGTTTCATATAACGATAGATAGTTGTACCAAATTTTACCAAACACGGCAAACACGATTTCTACATAAATATACACGCTTGTGCTGAATTTTCTTAAAATCGGACTACTATATCATATAGGTGTCATACAAACCTAAATCGACCCCATTAACTGACCAAGCCCGTTCATGTTATTTACGGCAGAAACCATCTCCGTCTGTCCGCCTGTTTCTATACAAACTATTCTCGCAGTTTTAAAGCTATTTTGATCAAACTCGGTATACAGCCTTTGTTTTACCTAGGCAACTCACTTATCGGAACCGGCCGGATCGGATCACTATATCATATAGCTGTCATACGAACTGAAATCGGTTTAGGGAATTAATACAACAATTATTATCAGATCCTTTTCAAATTTGTCATGCGTATGTTTTATATAACGATAGGTAATTGTACCAAATTTTACCGAACACGGTAAACACGATTTCTACATAAATATACACGCTTGTGCTGAATTTTATTAAAATCGGAGTACTATATCATATAGGTGTCATACAAACATAAGTCAACCCTATTAACTGACCAACCCCGTTCATGTGATTTACGGCAGAAACAACTGCGAAAAAAATTTGTAATTTTCGGTACCCCGAAGATAACGTTGGAATTTTTATACTCTTTTCGCAGAAAAAGGAGTATATTCATTTTGCTCTGATGCTTGTAACGAACATAAGCAAACATCGTAGACCCGCAAGCGTTACATCTTATAGCTGTCATACGAACATAAATCAGTTTAGGGAATTACTCTGTTAAGTCATTTCATTGAAAGTATTTGAATTCTATTTATATTAATTAATTACCGCCTGACAACCATACCTCGTCATAATTATACTCAAAGAGAGCAAAGCTCGCTCTCCTCTTCCTTTTGTTCGTGCTCATTCCACTCTGCTGAGTGGCTTGGGCAGCTAGGTTTGTAAATCTTTTAATAAAAATTCACTTGCGAAATTACCCTCAACTTAATCATATCGTGTGTGTGAACATTTCGGTGCCCCCGGGTGGACTCTTGTTGGACTTGTTGGATTTGGTGAAACCTTGGACTTGAATTCGTGATGACCTCCTCTCAACCTATGGGAAGTACTATTCAAGTACAAACATAAAATAAATCGAGAAATTGTGCATATTAGCGTGTCTAAAAATTTAGATATGTATATGCTGTAATATACGTATCATATTGTACCATTAGCGATCACTTATCTGACCCAATGCATAAGTACAGTGAATCAATTTATTTAATGCTTGGTTGCGAATCAAATAATTAACAAATATTAAGTGAATAAAATTATTACCGCCTTGGTGTGAATCTTTACAATTTTTATTGAACATAACCAAATTTTAACATAGTTCAAACAAAGTGCACTATATATATATATTCACTCGTATACACACATAGCGAATACTGATTTCGTTACAGAAACGGTATTGGAACCGCTACTTTGTATCGCTTGTCATTACAGTTTGTTCAGTTGCTACCCAGCGACGTTGTCTTGCGCACAGTTAGAAACAAAAGCGCATTTATTACATTTTTCTTTGTGCGTAATTCGTTCACTGCTGGTGACGCTGCCAGTAGCCTCAGCATTGTTTCTGCTTTCTTTAGTGCTTCATTTTCTCAGTTTTTATATACTTAAACAGAGTGCGCAAATTTACGTGGCCACAAGAGTGTTTGGTTGGCACAATTCGAAGCTGTCGACATTCGAAGCTGGGACACGGCGAATATTTAGTGAAGAATTCACGTTCGTTTCTTTAATCAATTATCATCATATTATACCTTTGTAATAATGACTGCGAAACGGGGCAAGGGAAACAGATCAATAGATGGCATTGAAACAGACAAATTGGATAGTCTATACCAGCTGCACAAAAATGGTACCAGGGATATTCAACGAATTAATAGATAAATTTCTGAATCACTAGACTTAGATGCAATTCATATCGAGTGTCAACTGGATATTTTAAACAGCTACATTGAAAGAGCATTTAAGATTCAATTAGATTTGGAAAAAATTAGTCCGGACATTGCTTCGCGTGCTGACATAGAATTGCTATGCATTGAAACCAAAGCGAATCCGTTAAGCAAACGTGAACGACCTTTTCAAGGAAACACAGGCAATTTAAACTCAACCATAATTAGTGCTGTAAAACATGCCAGACAGTTGCCAGTGAGGAAGATACCAAAATTTAGTGGAGATTATGCAGAATATAATAATTTTATTGGTTTTTTGAAAACTTAGTAGACAGTGATTCGAGTTTGTCCAATATCGAAATAATTAATCATCTATCTACTATCATGTTTAGAAGGAGAAGCATTAGGAACAGTCAAAGCATTTCAGGTCACTACAGGCAATTATCCGAAGGCACTAGCTGCTGTAAAACAAGTTTATGATAATAGTTGCTTAATTGCATTTAATTGCATTTCAAAATTATTTGATATTCCAAAAATGCAAGAATCAAATTCATTTGCTTTAAGATCAGTCATTGATAATATTCGAGCAATTTATGAATCCCTAACTTCTTTAGGGGACTGTAAACAAATTTGTGAAGCCATCCTCATTCATGTTGCCATGAGTAAAGTAGACCCAACTACTCCTTCGAAATGGGAAGAAAGCCTAGACTACTCAATGATCCCTTCATGGCAAGACTGTGAATCTGCTCTTAATAAGAGATTCCAGCACCTTTCAGCCGATGAATCGTTTTGTGGCTTTAAACAGACTCATCGCGCTAATAGAAAGGGAAGTTGAATCGCGTTAACTGCAGCCACTCTGCAAGTTGATTAATCAATATGTATTTATTGCAAGTCGAATCATCATTTTATTCACTCATGCTCTGAGTTCGCATCTATTCCTTTCAATAAGAGGTTCTTATTTGTTAAAAGCCAATCCAAAAAAAGGTGACATCGGAGTCACACATCTCACAAAGCCAGATTATCCCACCCGTACTAGCTTCATCTTATCATGCTTGCAGCGAAACTGACCAAGTCATTCTAGCAACAGCAATTGTGGAGATTAAGGATCGGTCTGGTTCTGATCATTGGGTTAGAGCACTCTTGGACGGAGGCTCTCAAGTTAATTTTATGACTGAGGAATTATGCAAAACACTCAAACTCAACACAATTCGAAAAGACATTCACTTATTAGGTTTTAACAACTTAAGTCGAATATAAAGCATGTTGTACAAGCAACTATCAGGTCTCGCACTGAAAAATTCAATATGACAGTAGATTTCGGAATTATGTCATAATACCGACCCATTGTAATCTCAAATATTCCTGAAGAAATCGAATTGGCTGATCCCTTGTTTTACAAGCCTCAAAAGGTTGACTTGCTCTTGGGGGCTGAGTCATTCTTTGATCTCCTCAGAGACGGTCACATCAAATGTGGCGAGGGTTTGCCCAACTTAAGAGCAACTGTATTAGGATGGGTTGTTGCCGGTAGATACAAATCAAATCAATCAATCACACAACATCCTATTTCATTTATAAGCACAGTAAGAAAATGTGCTTCTTTGGACACATTTATTCCTAAATTTTGGGGGTTGGAAGACATTCCAAATGAAGTGAACTCAAATTCATACACCCCAGAACAACAGCTTTGTGAGGAGTCATTTCTTAAAAGTATTACTCGCATTACCTCCGGTAGATTGTATGTATCATTACCATTCAAAACTACGCCAAACTGCCTAGGCACTTTTTTCGACACTGCAAAAAGGCGTTTTCTCTCTTTAGAGAGACGAATGTGCAAACAACCAGAACTACAAGAAATGTTTATCGCATTTATGAAAGACTATCTTTCCCTTCATCACATAAGCATAACCGATAACACAATCCCGAGAGAGCCGCATTACTTCGTGCCATATCAATACGTGCTAAGACCACAAAGCTCATCTACAAAACTTAGAGTTGTATTCGATGCATCCAGTAAGAGTACATCAGAAGTATCTTTAAACGACTTACTGATGGTTGGACCAACAATTCAACCAACTCTATTTTCAACTCTTTTACGTTTTAGAATGCGGAAATTCGCCGTTACGGCTGATATAGCCAAAATGTACCGTCAAATTCTAATTGACGAGACTCATCGCAAATTTCAAATTATCGTCTGGAGGAAGTAACCTACTGACCAACTCCAAATATTTCGTCTGAACAGTGTTACTTATAATACAGCGAGTCCACCATTCTTTGCCTAAAATACATAAGCGATGAACACAAAGTATCCCATCCTATTGCCTCTAGAGCACTAGTCAACAACTTCTACGTAGACGACTTATTAGCAAGTGTTAATACTCAAGGAGAATTACATATATTATACACGGAACTAAACTCAGTCCTTAGTAAATATGGATTTACCCTTACAAAGTGGTATTCAAATTGCGCCGGATTAGGAGAATTACTAGATGCACCTATTTCTATTGGCAGTCGAGATGAAACTTAAACACTAGGACTTATTTGGGATCCACAGAAAGACATTTTTATATACACTATGTAAAATTTGGAGTTAAGAGCCCCATTTATAAAACGTTCAATTTTAACCTTAGTATCTCGATTGTATGATCCGCTCGGCTAGATGGGTCCCATCATAGTTCGAGCAAAAATTCTTATTCAAGACATCTGGTTGCAACGATTGGATTGGGATGAGCCATTAACCTCAAACTTACAGCACTCAGCTTCTGACTTGTTATCGGACTTGGACGGAATAGAATCAATACACGTTCCTCGACACATCCTCGGCCTAAATTCTAATTCGAAATGCCAGATACATGGGTTCGCCGACGCATCAATCAGAGCTTATGGCTGTTGCCTATACATTCGAGTGGAATCCGAAAATGGTATCACAACCAGGATATTAACAGCTAAGTCAAAGTTAGCCCCATTAAAAACTAAATCTATTCCCAGATTGGAATTATGCGCAGCTCAACTTTTATCTAATTTGTGGATAAAAATAAAGCCACTCCTTGATTTCGAAATTCATCAAATTGTATTCTGGTCTGATTCAGAAGTTGTTTTACATTGGTTAACAATGCATCCTTCGGTTCTTAATACTTTCGTAGCTAATAGAGTTCCAGACATCCAAGAATCAACCGCAAACGCATCGTGGAGACATGTGCCTACGAAAGAAAACCCTGCGGACTTGGTTTCACGTGGATGCTCGGCTACTGATCTCAATGATTCAATTTGGTTCTCAGGCCCAATCTTTCTTAAAAATGATCAAAGTTTATGGCCAATAAACCCTCACTTTAAAATAAATTAGGAGCAATTAGAAAAGCGAAAATCTGCTACGACTCTAATCGCGGCCGATTCGACCCTTCATCCTATCATTGAATTAATCGAAAGAACGTCGTCGTACACAAGAATTTTGCGCATTGTATCTTTCATGTTTCGCTTTATCCATGGACGTACAACAGCATACACATCGAGAGAAATTTCTCCCGAAGGACTTGATTTTGCATTTATGGCAATCATACACCCGTCACTTCAAAAACTCAATCCGTTCTTGCAACCTTTAAAAATGCATGATCGAGTGTGGAATTTATTGAGAGTGGGTGGGAGATTGTTGAACGTACCACTGCCCCACAATAAGCGGTTCCCGCTTCTTATGCCAAAAAAAATGTAGATTTATAGCACTATTTTTGAATCACTTGCATTTCACTAATAGTCATGCCGGAGCCCGTGTTTTAGTAAGCTTACTTCGGCAACAAATTTGGTTCATAAATGCTCGGCGCGAATGTAGCACAGTAGTTAGAAATTGTGTTCATTGCTTCCGATATAAACCAATACGTGCATCTCAAATTATCGGAAACCTACCCGTTGATAGGCTTGTGGGACAAAGTCAATTCGAAACTAGCGGAGTAGACTTTAGTGGTCCAATTTCAGTTACTCTTGGTATTCGAGACAAGCCTCCAGTTAAAATGTACATAGCAATGTTCATATGTTTCACATCTAAAGCGGTTCATTTAGAGCATGTTACAGATCTAACATCTAAAACATTTTTAATGTGCCTTTCTAGATTCATAGGCCGGCGTAGACTTGCCAAGAGCTGCACGTATGCTGGAGCCCTTGAAGAAGGAGTTCGAAGGTGCAAAGGAATCAATCACCAAATTTGCAGCAGCCAAAGGAATCACCTTCATGTTTATACCCCCCCGTGCGCCACACTTCGGCGGACTCTGGGAAGCAGCCGTCAAATCAGCAAAAACTCTACTCATCAAAACTATCGGAAACACAGTTCTACGCCAGGACGAATTGGAGACTGTATTGGTAGAAGTGGAAGCCATTCTAAACGCTCGCCCAATCGCAGACAGTTCGTGCCCCAACGATGGAGAACCAATAACGCCAGCTCACCTTCTTGTCGGAAGAATTCTAGTTGCGCCTCCATTCGGATCAATGCCAGACGTAAAAAACAACAAGCTGAACTACTTACAATGCTGGCAGCTAATTTGCAACATCAAACAGCGTTTCTGGGACGACTGGTCAAGGGATTATCTTCTAAGTCTTCAGCAGAGACACAAATGGTCAACAGAAAAGCAAAACGTAACAATTGGTCAAGTAGTCCTAGTTCACGAGGACAACGCACCACCACAACAGTGGTTGATGGGCAAGATCGAGGAAATCATCAAAGCCAGAGACGGGAAAGTGAGAGTAGCAATCGTCAAAACCAAAAACGGCATATTTAAGCGCGCTATTCATAAGCTTGCTCCATTCCCTGTCCAATAACAAGTCATAATTTGTAATTTAAATTCGCGTATGTTTAATGAAGTTTAAGGAATTATTGAAGTTGTTTATTGATATCAAACTTGAATTATTATGTAATATATTTTGAAGACCTGCGGTCATTCAACGCGGCCGATGTTAAGTCATTTCATTGAAATTATTCGAATTCTATTTATATTAATTAATTACCGCCTGACAACCATACCTCGTCATAATTATACTCAAAGAGAGCAATGCTTGCTCTCTTCTTTCGTTTGTTCGTGCTCATTTCACTCTCTGTTGAGTGGCTTGAGCAGCTAGTTTGTAAATGTTTTAATAAAATTCACTTGCGAAATTACCCTCAACAAAACCAGATCGCGTGTGTGTACACACGCTTTTGCTGAATTTTATTAAAATCGGAGTACTATATCATATAGGTGTCATACAAACCTAAATCGACTCTTTTAACTGACCAACCCCGTTCATGTTATTTACGGCAGAAGCAACTGCGAAATGAATTTGTAATCTTCAATACACCGAATATAACGTTGGAATTTTTATACTCGCAGAAAAAGGAGTATATTTATGTAAAGGATTGATGGTTTATCTTTATTTATAAGTTTAATTCATATTAAGAATAGAGGTTTAAGAGTTAATATATAGAGGATGAGTCAACTTTCGGCTGTGTTTTTCAACTTTCTTCAACTTGATCTTACGACTTGTTCCACGCGACTTCGACTGCCAACTTGACTTCGACTGCCAACTTGACTTCGACTGCTAACTTGACTCCCATCCAGCGGGTTGGCATGCTCATTTAATAGAGGGAGTTTTCACTCTCAAAGGTTGCCATTCTTACATTCGGTCATCCTGATAATTTTCGTCTGTCCCAGACGACAGAGCATCTTAGTTGCTTCCAATATATTTCCATAACTTCATATAATCATTATTCGTAGAGGTGATATTCGGTACTTCTATTTGAGCAGCCTTTCGAACATCATATCGACCTTTGCGCTTCACTTTGGTAACCTCGTATGAACCAAGGTAAGCACTGGCCAGCTTACGTCCTGCGACGAATTGAGTGTGTTTGATAGCCACCAAGTCGCCCTGTTTATAAATAAAGTCTCCTTTGCGTTTTTTATCATAGCTAGTTTTGTAGAGCGTTTGGGCTTTTTGTATCTGGTCCCTTGCATTATCACGAAGTTTTTGTCTTTCAGCATCAAAATCCTGAATCATTTCCAGTTCCACCAACGATAGTAGCCTATCACTGACTTTGTTCTGCATTTTGACTCCAAACATTAATTCAAACGGCGACTTCTTTGTTGAACAATTAATTTGGGAATTTATAGCTCTTTGGACCTGAGGTACGAATTTATACCATTTCGCAGGATCTTCATGGGATAACTTCGAGATAACAGATAGAATCGATCGATTAATACGTTCGACTTTACCAATGCGCTTGAATTAAAAGCAGTTCCTCTATCGGTTACAATTCGGCTAGGATTGCCAAACATACCCGACCATTCCTCCAACTTTTTCAACACCTCGTCCGCACCTGTCGACTTTGTAGTGAATAACCATATGAATTTTGAAAATCCATCGACCAATGCAAATATGTACATCGGGCCCAAATGATCAGCGTCCAATGTCTGCAGTGGTTTGTCACCCCAAGCTTTTTGTTTGTTATAATACATGGAATACAAGCATTGATAACCTGGTTGACCTTATTCTCCAAGTGCGGTATCCAAAACTGTTGCCGAATTTCATGTATTGTCTTCTGAGCTGCGAAATGACCGACACCATGAACTACACTGATAATTTCACGTTCCATTGTCTTAGGTACAACCAACAGATCTTTTCCTCCATATACTTGATACAGAATATTTCCCCTCAAATTGTATCCGTTATACGGCTGGATCTTAAGTATCTCACGAATTGCCTGGACGTGTGCGTCTTTTTCCTGGGCAATTTTCAAGCGAGAAGAAATTTCGGAAGAGATTCTGTATACCCCATACGGTAATAGGCTGAGACAGTCCACATGCTTCATCTTCTCTGCTGCTCGGTGTTCGGGCTTAAAATCAAAATCTGACATATACAAAATCCATTCTGCCACCTCTCTGGAAACATCCTTCTTTTTTACAGTTTGCGAAAACGCGATGTTATCTGTGACCAGCTTAAACCTAACTCCAAGCAGATAGTGGCGAAATTTTTTCATTACGAGGTATGCAGCCTTAACCTCCAAAATGTAGCTATGTCTAGCCGATTCACTGGCACTCGTCTTTTTACTCCAGTAAAATACAGGATACAACTGCCCCTCAAAACTTTGTAAAAGCGCTGCACCAAAACAATTCTTTGATGCGTCTGTATGCAACTCCGTTGGAGCGCTTTGGCTATATATTTTTAGTAGGGGCGCCAGACACAAATCTTCCTTAAGCCTGTCAACCGCAGCAACTTCAGCGATTTCCATTTTGAACGTTGCATCCTTCTTCAATAGGTTTGTTAATGGGCGGGCTACAGCAGCATAGTCCTTTATAAATTTTCGAAAAAAAACCCGTTAGTCCCAAGAATGATTGAATCGCCTTTACGTTCTTAGGCATCCCAAACTTTTTAACTGCCTCAGTTTTCTCTTCTCCTGGCGACATCTCACCATTCCGAATAGTATGGCCCAAAAAATGGAATGTGTTCCGCAGAAAGTGACATTTTTTCCATTTTATACGTAAGTTACTTTTTTCTGCCTCCTTTAGTACTAGCTTCAATTTTTCCAAGCACTCTTCATTGGATTGGGCGTAGATAATAATGTCGTCCATATACAACTGAAGGACATCTCGAGCTACAAGATGCTGGAAGACATCATTAATGAAGCGAATAAACACAGCCGGCGAGTTACAAAACCCAAAAGGCGCTCTATTAAACTCGTAGAGACCAGACTTGGTTATGAATGCTGTGTATTTACGGCTGGACTCCTTAATGGGAACGTGGAAAAAACTATTCTCCAGGTCCATAACAATAACCACCTTTGCTATCTGCAGTTTCTCCAACACGTCATCCACCAACGGTACGGGAAAACAGTCCTTCAAAACCATAGTGTTGAGCTGGCGATAGTCTACGCAGACTCTGTAGGATGAATCCTTCTTCTTGACCACAACAACTCTACTGGCAAAACTTGAAGTAGATGGCCTGATAACGCCCTGGGATAACCAATCTTCAACTTGTTTTTCAATGGCGTCACATTCAATTGGGGGGTGTCTACTTGGTTGATGACGAAACGGCACGATTCGCCCATCTGGTATGATTTCCAGTTGATCAGGAGAATCTGCAAGCTCTTTCTTTGGATGATATTCGTGAATAAACTTGCAAACTTGGTCCTTATACTGTGAAGGAGTATCGATTTCATTTTCGGTTTCGACTATATTCATCATACTTATCTCAGACGTATCCTCCTGAGATTTGAGCGGTGAAAAGTTGTAGCCATTCTCATCGCGAACACTTCTGCATTTTGAAAGAAAGTCATCGCCCAATATACCATCATGTTCCAGTGCATCATCTGATACCACAAAAATTCTTTGAAGCATTTCAACGTCGTCTACAC
>JBAMCM010000384.1:0-20042 GCA_037075145.1 Scaptodrosophila latifasciaeformis | reverse complement strand
GCAACCGGACGCTCGTGCGACCCCAAGTACCTTTGTTGACGAGCGTTGCGTAAGCGGATACGCGTGCAGCTCCAAATGTTCTTATCAAAACATTTGTGGTGTTAACTTATGAATTAAAAAAATTATTTTCCATATCCAAACTGTGGACTCAAAAATTTTAACTATCATATGTAAGCTTCCAGGTTACATATTTGTGCTTGGGAGCATAGTTTACATGTAACTGAATGCATTCCAGTCCTTCATATGAATTATTACATATTTGTGCTTGGGAGCATGGATTACATGTAATTGAATGCATTCCAGTTCTTCATATGAATTAACAAAATTATTTTCCATATCCAAACTGTGGATCCCAAGTACTATATGTAAGCTTTTAGGGTACATATTTTTGCTTGGGAGCATAGTTTACATATAACTGAATGCATTCCAGTCCTTTATATGAATTAAAAAAATTCTTTTCCATATCCAAACTGTGGACCCCAAGTACTATATGTAAGCTTGTAGGGTACATATTTGTGCTTGGGAGCATAGATTACATGTAATTGAATGCATTCCAGTCCTTCATATGAATTATTACATATTTGTGCTTGGGAGCATGGATTACATGTAATTGAATGCATTCCAGTTCTTCATATGAATTAACAAAATTATTTTCCATATCCAAACTGTGGATCCCAAGTACTATATGTAAGCTTTTAGGGTACATATTTTTGCTTGGGAGCATAGTTTACATATAACTGAATGCATTCCAGTCTTTTATATGAATTAAAAGAATCATTTCTCTAAGTACTATATGTAAGCTTCTTGTGCTTGCGAGCATAGTTTACATGTAACTGAATGCATTCCAGTCCTTCACATGAATTAAAAAAATTATTTTCCATATCCAAACTGTGGACTCAAAAATTTTAACTATCATATGTAAGCTTCCAGGTTACATATTTGTGCTTGGGAGCATAGATTACATGTAACTGAATGCATTCCAGTCCTTCATATGAATTAAAAGAATCACTTTCCATATCCAAACTGTGGACCCCAAGTACTATATGTAAGCTTGTAGGGTACATATTTGTGCTTGGGAGCATAGATTACATGTAACTGAATGCATTCCAGTCCTTCATATGAATTATTACATATTTGTGCTTGGGAGCATGGATTACATGTAATTGAATGCATTCCAGTTCTTCATATGAATTAACAAAATTATTTTCCATATCCAAACTGTGGATCCCAAGTACTATATGTAAGCTTGTAGGGTACATATTTGTCCTTGGGAGCATAGATTACATGTAACTGAATGCATTCCAGTCCTTCATATGAATAAAAAAAATCATTTTCCATATGCCAGTCTGTGGACCCCAAGTATCATATGTAATATTCTAAGGTACATATTTGTGCTTGGGAGCATATTTTACATATAACTGAATGCATTCCAGTCCTTCATATGGATGAAAAAAATCTTTATCCATATGCCAGTCTGTGGACCCCAAGTATCATATGTAATCTTCTAAGGTACATATTTGTGCTTGGGAGCATATTTTACATATAACTGAATGCATTCCAGTCCTTCATATGAATGAAAAAAAATCATTTTCCATATGCCAGTCTGTGAACCCCAAGTATCATATGTAAGCTTCTAGGGTAGTTATTTGTGCTTGGGAGCATAGATTACATGTAACTGAATGCATTCCAGTCCTTTATATGAATTAAAAAAATCTTTTTTTCATATCCAAACTGTGGACCCCAAGTATCATATGTAAGCTTCTAGGGTACATATTTGTGCTTGGGGAATATTTTGCATGTAACTGAATGCATTCCAGTCCTTTATATGAATTAAAAAATCATTTTTCATATCCAAACTGTGGGCCGCAAGTACTATATGTAAGCTTCTAGAGTACATATTTGAGCTTGGGAGCATGGACTACATGTAACTGAATGCATTCCAGTCCTACATATGAACTAAAAATGATACATTTTCCATATGCCAGGCTGTGGACCCCAAGTACTATACGAAGCTTCTTTTTTTTTATTATTTTTTGTTTTAAATGGACGTAGACGTATTGTACAAAGAATAGTACGATCAAGTGGCCCAACGAAACCAAGCGGAAGCCTATTTACGCGCGGGTTACCAAGCTCGATAGCTCAGACGCTCTACGGTTTGTAGGGACGGCAAATCTATTAGTTGCAGCCTACTAGAGTACGAGGGAAGGCTCAATTCCGAATTCCAATTTAAGCCACGGAGAGCAAAAAGCAAAAACTTTTTTTGAACGGACTCAATACGATTTTGATGCACCTTATATTGAGGCCACCAAACGCATGAAACGTATTCTAAAATTAGGCGAAGAAGAGCCACATATAAAATCTTGGTTGTATAAGGGTCATCGAATTCTTTAAACCATCTCTTCACAAATCCAAGAACTCCCATGGCTTTATTGACAGTGGACAAAATGTGACTATCAAATTTTAATTTAGAATCAAATAAAATCCCTAAATCATTTATCGAGCCTAAACGTTGAAGTGTATTTTGATTACGATGATAGGAGGCCAAGAGAGGAGTGCCCCGACAGAAGGTCATAATTTTGCACTTAGAAGCATTTAAATTTAGAAAATTGAAATGGCACCACGAATCCAAAGCACTTAAATCAGTTTGCAGATTAATGTGAGATTCTGTATCCCTGCAAGAAAAACACAGTTTAACATCATCGGCATACATAAAAACACGAGAGTGTGATATAACTGATGGAAGATCATTTATAAACAGAGTAAATAAAAGGGGACCAAAGTGACTGCCTTGAGGAACCCCGGACGACACAGTTTTACTGTTAAATAATGATTTCTTAAAAAGAACTCTTTGAGTTCTTGAAGTAAGATAATCCCTTATCCAGGCAATAAGGTTAGATGGAAAACCTATTATGTTTAGTTTATATAAAAGCAAGGAATGGTTAACAGAAACAAAAGCCTTGCTAAAATCTGTGTAAATAACATCAGTCTGGGACTTGTTTTTAAAACCTTTAATTACCAATGAGGAAAATTCTAAGAGATTAGTCGTGGTCGACCTTTCTTTTACAAATCCATGGTGGCAGGGTGAAATTAGAGACTCACATAAATGTTAAAGATGATAAGTTAAAAGTCTCTCAAAAATCTTAGGAATAACAGACAGTTTTGAATTGCCTCTATATTTTTCAGCATCAGATTTGCTTCCTTTTTTATGGAGAGGAATAATAAAATACTCCTTCCAAATAGCAGGGAAAGAAGAGAGGCTGATTGATAAGTTAAAAAGTTTAAGAATGGGCTTACATAGAGATTCCGCACAATGCCTCAATAACGCAACTAGGAACCCCATCCGGTCCCGGCGAAAAAACTAGTTTGAGAAAGGAGAGTATATATTATTTGACTTAGGAACGTCAAAGGGATAGTGCCTATCCAAATTAAAATTTGACGTCGAATAAGTAGATTGGAAAAAGGTACCAAAAAGATCAGCAATAGACTGGTCAGTATTTGCTAATAGAGGTATTACGCTTTGAATTGACGAAATTAAAAAATTGTTTGGGGTTACGGCGAAATTGAATTTTACAGCGAGAAAGATAGGCCTTATAGAATAGTGTGCTAAAACCGAAAATTGGGATCGAGCCAAAAGATAACGGGAGAGGTCGCTAGGATTCCCGGATAATTTGAACTTTTTGAACAACCTAAGCTTAACATTTTTTAAATTTATTAACTTAGGTGAGTACCACAGGTCGATTCTTGTTACTATGCCAAGAAATGGGAACACATTGTGTAAAAATAGAATTTAGAGCATTATAAAATAAATATATTGCGATGTCAAGATTCTTAGACATGTACAAGTTTGACCAGTCGAAGTCATAATAAGCTCATTTAATTTTCGAAAATTTGTTATTTGGAAACAGTATGAGGCAATAGACGCACAAGCAGACAAAGTTTTTCGACAAGGAAAGTCAATTGATAAGCCAATTGAGGGATGATAAGGATCCTCAGGAAGAGAAAGAGGATCGATTCTATATACAAGCGTATTAGAAGGATCTAAGCAAAAAATCAAATCCACTTGCCTACTCAGAGAGTTTTTGACAAAATTGACCTGCGATAGTGATAATTCAAGCATACCATCAATAAAGTCGTGACTATTACTGGGTAATACCGAATTGGAATAAGGAATATTGGACCAACATATTTCTGAGAGATTGAAGTCGCCCAAAACGACAAGGTAGTCTTTTTCGGTTACAAAATTTGAAACATATTTAATATAGTTTAAATGGCACATATAAACAGAAAGATCAGAAGAAGGAGGAATATATGAGACTGTTAGAAATAAGAAAATGCCATTCAAATCAATTTTAACACAAATAAATTCAATATCTACAGGGTTAGTAGAAATACGTTCCGAAGGTAAGGCCGACTTAACAGCAATAAGAACGCCGCCACCACGTCCAGACACACGGTCACGTCTAAAAACTGAAAAGTTATGACCTAACACTTCAGAAACCAAAATGTCAGGCTTAAGCCACGTCTCGGTTAATACTCTTATGGAATAGCTGAAACCAAAACTACTAAGAAAAAACGACTAAGTTTAGATTTAAATCCTCTAACGTTTTGATCATCTAGCGATGAAAGGATGTTACTTTTTTGGGAGTGACGAAGGTGTTAGGGAAACCGGATGCCGATTTTTTTTCTTCGTCGTAAATTCCGTAACGGACTAGGTGGGTTTCCTGAAGTCGCAGTGTCCAGTGTGCAAGGAGCTGCCAACATTTTATTGTTAGCAGACCTAAGTACCGGCCCACGGTGACACAAAAGAAATCAACTGATTATTTATAGTTGGAGTTGGAGGCCCATTCGTCGGGACCTGGAGGACACGCGAACAATTCTGCGTTTCCAAGCCAGACTTCTTACGCTTTGGAGAGCTATTTAAAAGCTTTAGGCCATTAAATTGGCTCTCCAAAACTGAAAAAGCCTGACTGAGTTTTGCAAAGCCTAGGTGAAGATCTTTAAACCCACACCTAGTCTGCCGCATAAATGCTCGCATCTCCATTTCAGTTTCCCGGCAAGCCTCACAACTCCACTTTAAACCCGTACGAACCTCTATGAAGTCGGCCTGCGTAACCAGCACACTTAACATGTATGAGGTTATCACACAGCCAACACCCAATGACCGGCATAGAGGTAGATTTTGCATTTTGGCAAATTTTTTTAGCACAGACAAACATTTCTTTTATGTATATAGTTTTTTTTTTTTAAATTTTATTTTTATTTTAAAATTTCGTGCCGATTATAAAGCCAAAATAAAAGATTAAGATATAGAAAATAAGCACAACCAAGGGTTAATACTTACAAGAACACAAAGTCGGACTCAGGAGAGCCACACGAAAACAAAACACAAAGATGAAAAACAAACTTAGTGCAAAAGAAAAAAAAGACTGAGCGTTGAAAGGCTCCGAAGAGAAACGCGAGGCAATTAAAAAACGAGAGCGTACGGTGAGCGTAAAAATGTGCGAGCGTAAGAAAGCGAAAACGAAAACGAAAAGTGCAAGAGCGCGTACAAGTTAAGTGCATGCAATAGCAGAAACGAAAAATTGTTCTTGTTTGAAACAAATTTTGTCACACAAGAACAATTTTTAGTTTGCAATAATGCGCGAAAATAAAGAATAAAAAAAAAATTCAAAGTGTAAAAGCAAAGTAAGTTTCTTTATTTTAATGCAAAGATAATGCACCGATGCACAGATGAACAAAAATTAACAGAAATTAAGCGGGGTAAAAAGTAATTAATTTGAAAGCACAAAAAACACGTCCGAACGCGACGACAGACAATTGCCAAATATGTTCTTTGCAGATGCTACACTCCTTTACGATTTTCTCTATTTTAGCTGTCATTTGTGGAAAATAAAAGTTCTCTAATATTTGCTGTTTATTTTCTTTTGCGCTACGATGCGCTCTTTTGTGTTCGTTAATGATTCTATTTTCCTGATCTGTTTCGTCCGTCAGGTCAGTTACTATTCTTGATGAAAATCTGGTCCTGAATTTACTAAAATGCTGCGGGTATATTTCTTGTAGGAGGCCTAAAGTGCGTTCGTCCGAGTGAAGTCCATTTATAACGGAAGGGCTTAATCGTTTTTTTAAGATTTCAACTAGTTTTTCTAAATTGAATGAGGGTTCCTCTATTGTATGTCTATGATAGCTTGGAAAAATTATTTCAAATTTATAAGAGGCCTGGTTTCCTATTTTCAGTATTATTTGATTTTTAAAGACGTTTAGCGGCTCCGCAGCCATTGGAATTAGTCTTTCTGGCGAGCTGTCACTACTGTGGACTGTTGCGGTGAGGGTGTTTATTTCATCGTTTGTTTGAATGGGTGGTCTACTTAATGCGTCTGCTACTACGTTTATATTCTACGATTATATTCTTCAAGAATTTCTTTCCAGCGCTTCATTTGATCATTCCTACTTTTGGGACTTGTGGCATACGTGAGTGATTCGTGGTCTGTGAAAATCTTTACTTTAGTGGAACCATAAAGGTAATTGCGGAGTGTCTGTACTGCCCATATGATGGCAAGCATCTCTTTTTTGTTTGGAGCGTAATGCTCCTCGGCTTTACTCAGAGTTCTTGAAATAAACATTATGGGTCTATCTTCTTGCGACAATACCGCTCCTATTGCATAGTCTGAGGCGTCCGTTGTCAGTTGGAATTCCTTTTTAAAGTCAGGATGAATTAACATAACTTCTTCATATGTCAGAGTTTCCTTTAACTTATTAAAAACGTCCATTGCATTCTCATAAAGACTTATTAGGGTTTTGCTTGAAGCAGTCTTGGAGATTCGGCCTCGGCCCTCCTCCCCTCTTAAAAGGGCTGAAAGGGGTTTAGCTAGTTTTGCGTAATCTTTTATAAAACGCCGATAAAACCCTGAAAGTCCCAAAAAAGATCGCAGGTCTTTAAGTGTCTTGGGAATAGGGAATTCTGCGATAGCTCTTACTTTTTCTGGATTTGTTTTGATTCCACCGTCTGCTATCAAAAATCCCAGGAATTCTACCTCTTTTTTAAAAAAATCGCACTTGTCCAACTGAACCTTCATATTTGCCTCTTCTAATGTTCTGAAAATTTTACTAATGTCGCTTGCATGCTGTTCTTCTGTTTTACTAAATATGATGATGTCGTCTATATAGACGAAGCACCTTACACCGACATTGTCTCCCAGCATATCGTCTAGTGCCCTTTGAAATATAGAGGGGGCGTTTTTGAGCCCAAATGGTAATCTCGTAAACTCATATTTACCCTGATTCACTGAAAAAGCTGTTTTCCCTATGTCGGATTTCCTTAGGGGAATCTGATGGAAACCGCTTTTTAAATCTATAACGGAAAAGAACCTGTTTTTTCCTAACTGTGCAAGGACAAAATTAATGTATGGGATCGGGTACCTATCGGGGATGGTGACCATATTCAACTTCCTATAATCAATCACCATTCTGAATTTTTTTTGACCCGATGCATCTACCTTCTTAGGTATTATCCATATCGGAGAGTTGTAGGGGGATCTTGATGGTCTTATAACTCCGTTTTCGAGTAGCTCCTGTATTTGTTTCCCTACTTCTTTCCTGAGTGCTTCTGGATAAGGATAGTGTCTTGAGTAGATAGGGTCGGTGTTTGTACTTCTAATTGTTGCTACCACTTTTGTTGTAAATGTTAATTTTTCGTTTTGGTCACTGAACAGTTTTGGGAACTCTGAGAAGACCTTCTTCATAATTAGTTTTTGAGTGTTATTGGCGTGTTCTAGTCGGAGATTGTTTACTTCTCGTGAAGGTTGTTGGTTTAATTTAATTTTTAGTTTGTTTGCTATCATTATGAATCCTTGTCTTGAAAATATGTCTATTCCTATTTCTCTTATTGTGTCATTTCCTATCAGCGCCTCAAAGGACTCGAGTGCTGGTAAGAGAAAAAATTTGAGGTTACTGTTTTTGAATCCGAACGGGTTGGCTATTACGTGGTGAGTCACTAAAACGGTGCCACCAACAGATCTTACATGGAAAGGTTTTTCATTTTTTTTTTTGGATTTATTGCATATTTCGGGTGTATGTAGTTTTTATTAGAGCCTGTGTCTATCAGCATTTTGATCATTCCTCGCTCACCGATTCTACAGTTTATGTACGGTAAGGAGGAGGATGTTACTCTAAAAAATTAAGATCAACAAAGTCGGATTCCAATGGTTCGTTGTTGTCTAACCCTTGTTCTTGCTCGTACTCCTGTGCCTCACTATATTCGGAAGCTGATGCTCCTTCAACTTCAGACACATGTTGTTCCGCGTTTTCAAAGTATTCGTCCTCAGTTGTCACATGGAAGTTTCTTTGTCTTTTGTCGGTCTGTCCAAATGTCTGCTGTGCCAGTGGTCTTTTAGTTAAGTTGTCATTAAAAGGTCTGTTCATGTAATTTATGCGTCTTGTCTGCATACTTTGGTCTATATCCATTGGTTCTGGCCGCGGTTGGGGCTTGGGAACCGATGGACGTGGAGGGGGTGCCGAAAGGTGGTTTCCCTGTGGTTGGTTACTATTTTTGTAATATTGTGGTTGTTGCTGTGGTGGGTTATAAGCCCATCGAGAAGTTTGTGGCATATAGGCCAATTGAGGGAAGAATTGTTGCCTAGACGTTTGAGAGTTTGGTTGTATGTTTCTTCTTGGCAAGGGTGGTGCTGGTCCAGGAGGACCGCTGAATTTTCTAGAATTGACCTGATTATTATTGGCATAATTGATTCTGAACTTTTGGTTTTCTAACTTCTCGCATAACTGGAGAGCCGATGGTAAGTCATCTGGCTCTCTGGATCCCAATAATCTTGGTAAATCGCCGTTGAGACCTCTAACAAAGGTGTCCAAGGCCTTATCTCGATAAGACTTAGCAAAGAGATCCATTGAATCTCTGCCCATTTCCATACAGGTAATTTTATTCAGAATAAGCGACAAATGGGTATAGACGCTTTGATAAAATTCTGATACCGTCTGGTTGCCCTGTATTAGAGACGTCATTTGATACTCGAGTGTAGTGACATCTCGTTTGTCAGCGTAATGAGCCGTCAAGCATTTCGATATAGCCGTCCAGTTTAAGGGGGTTTGATATGATTCTAAAACCGAGTCAGCATTTCCCACGATTTTATTCCTGATGACGTTAAGAATCCCATAGTACCTAGGTGAGCCGGCTGTTGTTGAATAAATTTGTAAGATTCTTTCTACACTTTTTTTCCAAGAACTGAATTCTCCTGCTTGTCCAGAAAATTCCCTAAGGCACTTTACTTCATCTGGAATTCTATCCAGTTCGTTAATGTTATTCCCCTCGATGTTTACTGGTTCGTCCACTAAGTGGGGGACCCCTGGGTTTAATCTATCTTCTATCATTCTCTGTACCATTACCCGTATTTCATCCTGCAAACCAGCCATATTGATTGGAAGGACTTGATTCTGCTGCTGGTTTGCTGGTGCGTTCAAGATGGGGGGTCTTACAAGGTTATTTGGATTGGCCATTTTTCTTTTAAAATTTAGTTCGGCAATAGTAAAAATAAGTAAGCGGAGTTGGTAAAAATGAAAAAATAATGATATTTATGTTTCAATTGCTTTGCAGTGTGATAAAGATTTTTATAAGTTCCTTCAAAAGATTTTATAATTTTATAATCTATTAGTTGCTCTTAATAAAAAAAAGTTTAAGAAAAAAATTTTTTATTTATTTTTGATATATGTATTTGATTGATTGTATTTACTTTGCTTTTTTTGCTTTACTTGGAGATATTTTTTCTGTTACTTAATTTTTTTCTTTTTTTTATGTTATTATCTTAATTAGCATTTAGAAACAATGTTTGCATGTATTTACTTTACTTGTTTTTATTATAATCGTTTACTTGAATATCAATATATCAAAAATTGCTTGATTTTAATTAGTTAAAATTGTTTTTTTTTTCTTAATTTTAATTTTAATTTTTATTTTAGTTTTTATTTTCAAGTTTTATTCCATTTGATTTAAATTTTCAATTGCTTAATTTGCTTATATTTCCTTTTAGATTCGTTTTCTTTTCACTTAATACTACTTACATTATAAAATACATCCTGAACTGGCTGGGGGGTATTCTTCCTTTTCGCTGATCTACTGGGGTACCTCTTCCAGCACCTCCGAACCAGTTGTCTGCGACCAACGTCTGCAGACTGATGTAAGTGAGTTCGTTTGCTTTTTTGGGCTTGTATCGCTGGAGCAGCCAATTGGGTGCGTTTATCAGCGGTAGTTCGTTTTAATCCTTGGCAGCCAAATGGGTGCACTTATGGGATTTTTTTAGTTTCACCGTTCACTACGAGATTTGATGAAAAATTTGTTCGAACGTTCACAATTGACCAGGGCAGCCAATCGGGTGCACTTACAGGTTGCGCGTACTTCACGTTGTATAACTTTACTTTAGTGTCGCGCACAAGCCCTTTTCAACGTTGGGCGCCAGTTAACTCAAATGAGTTTCAATTAATAAAAAAATATATTTTTATTTAATTTTATGACCATAAGGTCTTTATTTGTCAAATTTGTCCCTACCTAACTTCGCCTGCCCACCTATGCTGCTGGCGTCGGTGCTGCTTTCCACCTATGCTGCTGGCGTCGGTGCTGCTCTGCTTTAATTATTGCTGCACTCGTTGGCTATGTTGATTCTCACGGAAATTGGGCAGACGCTACGTCTGCACTTTTATGTAGTGCAGGTGCAACGTATGTTTCGCAACCGGACGCTCGTGCGACCCCAAGTACCTTTGTTGACGAGCGTTGCGTAAGCGGATACGCGTGCAGCTCCAAATGTTCTTATCAAAACATTTGTGGTGTTAACTTATGAATTAAAAAAATTATTTTCCATATCCAAACTGTGGACTCAAAAATTTTAACTATCATATGTAAGCTTCCAGGTTACATATTTGTGCTTGGGAGCATAGATTACATGTAACTGAATGCATTCCAGTCCTTCATATGAATTATTACATATCTGTGCTTGGGAGCATGGATTACATGTAATTGAATGCATTCCAGTTCTTCATATGAATTAACAAAATTATTTTCCATATCCAAACTGTGGATCCCAAGTACTATATGTAAGCTTTTAGGGTACATATTTTTGCTTGGGAGCATAGTTTACATATAACTGAATGCATTCCAGTCCTTTATATGAATTAAAAAACTTCTTTTCCATATCCAAACTGTGGACCCCAAGTACTATATGTAAGCTTGTAGGGTACATATTTGTGCTTGGGAGCATAGATTACATGTAATTGAATGCATTCCAGTCCTTCATATGAATTATTACATATTTGTGCTTGGGAGCATGGATTACATGTAATTGAATGCATTCCAGTTCTTCATATGAATTAACAAAATTATTTTCCATATCCAAACTGTGGATCCCAAGTACTATATGTAAGCTTTTAGGTTACATATTTTTGCTTGGGAGCATAGTTTACATATAACTGAATGCATTCCAGTCTTTTATATGAATTAAAAGAATCATTTCTCTAAGTACTATATGTAAGCTTCTTGTGCTTGCGAGCATAGTTTACATGTAACTGAATGCATTCCAGTCCTTCATATGAATTAAAAAAATTATTTTCCATATCCAAACTGTGGACTCAAAAATTTTAACTATCATATGTAAGCTTCCAGGTTACATATTTGTGCTTGGGTGCATGGATTACATGTAACTGAATGCATTCCAGTCCTTCATATGAATTAAAAGAATCACTTTCCATATCCAAACTGTGGACCCCAAGTACTATATGTAAGCTTGTAGGGTACATATTTGTGCTTGGGAGCATAGATTACATGTAACTGAATGCATTCCAGTCCTTCATATGAATTATTACATATTTGTGCTTGGGAGCATGGATTACATGTACTTGAATGCATTCCAGTTCTTCATATGAATTAACAAAATTATTTTCCATATCCAAACTGTGGATCCCAAGTACTATATGTAAGCTTGTAGGGTACATATTTGTCCTTGGGAGCATAGATTACATGTAACTGAATGCATTCCAATCCTTCATATGAATAAAAAAAATCATTTTCTATATGCCAGTCTGTGGACCCCAAGTATCATATGTAATATTCTAAGGTACATATTTGTGCTTGGGAGCATATTTTACATATAACTGAATGCATTCCAGTCCTTCATATGAATGAAAAAAATCTTTATCCATATGCCAGTCTGTGGACCCCAAGTATCATATGTAATCTTCTAAGGTACATATTTGTGCTTGGGAGCATATTTTACATATAACTGAATGCATTCCAGTCCTTCATATGAATGAAAAAAAAATCATTTTCCATATGCCAGTCTGTGTACCCCAAGTACTATACGAAGCTTCTATGGTAGTTATTTGTGTTTGAGAGCATTCATTCTCAAATGAATTACAAAAATATTATATTTCATATAAAATTATGTGGACTCCAAAATTAAAAGTACCATATGTAAGCTTCTAGGGTACATATTTGTGCTTCTTGCATAGCTTACATATATCTCAATGCATTCACGTCCTTCATATGAATTCAATTAATCATTATCCATATGCTAGTCTGTGGACCCCAAGTATCATATGTAAGCTTCTAGGGTAATTATTTGTGTTTAAGAGCATGGTTTGCATATAACTGTATTATGTCCAGTCTTTCATATCAATTACAAAAATATCATATTCCATATAACATTATGTGGACCCCAAGTATCATATGTAAGCTTCTAGGGTAATTATTTGTGTTTAAGAGCATGGTTTGCATATAACTGTATTCCTTCCAGTCTTTCATATGAATTACAAAAATATCATATTCCATATAACATTATGTGGACCCCAAGTATCATATGTAAGCTTCTAGGGTAATTATTTGTGTTTAAGAGCATGGTTTGCATATAACTGTATTCTTTCCAGTCTTTCATATGAATTACAAAAATATCATATTCCATATAACATTATGTGGACATCAAAATTTTAAGTATCATATATAAGCTTCTAGGGTATATATTTGTGCTTGGGAGTATAGATTACATGTAACTGAATGCATTCCAGTCCTTCATATGAATTATAAAAACATCATATTCCATATAACATTATGTGGACATCAAAATTTCAAGTACCATATGTAAGCTACTAGGAGACATATTTGTGCTTGGGAGCATAGTTTACATATAACTGAATGCATTCCAGTCCTTCATATGAATTAAAAAAATTATTTTCCATATCCAAACTGTGGACCCAAAAATTGTAAGTATCATATGTAAGCTTCTAGGGTAGTTATTTGTGCGTGGGAGCATAGATTACATGTAACTGAATGCATTCCAGTCCTTGATATGAATTATAAAAATCATTTTCCATATCCAAACTGTGGACCCCAAGTACTATATGTAAGCTTCTTGTGCTTGGGAGCATAGTTTACATGTAACTGAATGCATTCCAGTCCTTCATATGAATTATTACATATTTGTGCTTGGGAGCATGGATTACATGTAATTGAATGCATTCCAGTTCTTCATATGAATTAACAAAATTATTTTCCATATCCAAACTGTGGATCCCAAGAACTATATGTAAGCTTTTAGGGTACATATTTTTGCTTGGGAGCATAGTTTACATATAACTGAATGCATTCCAGTCCTTCATATGAATTAACAAAATTATTTTCCATATCCAAACTGTGGACTCAAAAATTTTAAGTATCATATGTAAGCTTCTAGGGTATATATTTGTGCTTGGGAGTATAAATTTCATGTAACTGAATGCATTCCAGTCCTTCATATGAATTATAAAAATCATTTTCCATATCCAAACTGTGGACCCCTAGTACTATATGTAAGCTTCTTGTGCTTGAGAGCATAGTTTACATGTAACTGAATGCATTCCAGTCCTTTATATGGATTAAAAAAACCATTTTTCATATCCAAACTGTGAACCCCAAGTACTATATGTAAGCTTCTAGGGTACATATTTGTGCTTGGGAGCATAAATTACATGTAACTGAATGCATTCCAGTCCTACATGTGAACTAAACATAAAACATTTTCCATATGCCAGTCTGTGTACCCCAAGTACTATACGAAGCTTCTATGGTAGTTATTTGTGTTTGAGAGCATTCATTCTCAAATGAATTACAAAATATAAAATTATGTGGACTCCAAAATTAAAAGTACCATATGTAAGCTTCTAGGGTACATATTTGTGCTTCTTGCATAGCTTACATATATCTGAATGCATTCACGTCCTTCATATGATTTCAATTAATCATTATCCATATGCTAGTCTGTGGACCCCAAGTATCATATGTAAGCTTCTAGGGTAATTATTTGTGTTTAAGAGCATGGTTTGCATATAACTGTATTCCTTCCAGTCTTTCATATGAATTACAAAAATATCATATTCCATATAACATTATGTGGACCCCACGTATCATATGTAAGCTTCTACGGTAATTATTTGTGTTTAAGAGCATGGTTTGCATATAACTGTATTCCTTCCAGTCTTTCATATGAATTACAAAAATATCATATTCCATATAACATTATGTGGACATCAAAATTTTAAGTATCATATGTAAGCTTCTAGGGTATATATTTGTGCTTGGGAGTATAGATTACATGTAACTGAATGCATTCCAGTCCTTCATATGAATTATAAAAACATCATATTCCATATAACATTATGTGGACATCAAAATTTCAAGTACCATATGTAAGCTACTAGGAGACATATTTGTGCTTGGGAGCATAGTTTACATATAACTGAATGCATTCCAGTCCTTCATATGAATTAAAAAAATTATTTTCCATATCCAAACTGTGGACCCAAAAATTGTAAGTATCATATGTAAGCTTCTAGGGTATATATTTGTGCTTGGGAGCACAGATTACATGTAACTGAATGCATTCCAGTCCTTGATATGAATTATAAAAATCATTTTCCATATCCAAACTGTGGACCCCAAGTACTATATGTAAGCTTCTTGTGCTTGGGAGCATAGTTTACATGTAACTGAATGCATTCCAGTCCTTCATATGAATTATTACATATTTGTGCTTGGGAGCATGGATTACATGTAATTGAATGCATTCCAGTTCTTCATATGAATTAACAAAATTATTTTCCATATCCAAACTGTGGATCCCAAGTACTATATGTAAGCTTTTAGGGTACATATTTTTGCTTGGGAGCATACTTTACATATAACTGAATGCATTCCAGTCCTTCATATGAATTAAAAAAATTATTTTCCATATCCAAACTGTGGACCCAAAAATTTTAAGTATCATATGTAAGCTTCTAGGGTAGATATTTGTAGTTGGGAGTATAGATTACATGTAACTGAATGCATTTCAGTCCTTCATATGAATTATAAAAATCATTTTCCATATCCAAATTGTGGACCCCAAGTACTATATGTAAGCTTCTTGTGCTTGGGAGCATAGTTTACATGTAACTGAATGCAATCCAGTCCTTCATATGAATTAAAAAAATTATTTTCCATATCCAAACTGTGGACCCAAAAATTTTAAGTATCATATGTAAGCTTCTAGGGTATATATTTGTGCTTGGAAGTATAGATTACATGTAAATGAATGCATTCCAGTCCTTCATATGAATTATTACATATTTGTACTTGGGAGCATGGATTACATGTAATTGAATGCATTCCAGTCCTTCATATGAATTAACAAAATTATTTTCCATATCCAAACTGCGGATCCCAAGTACTATATGTAAGCTTCTAGGGTACATATTTTTGCTTGGGAGCATAGTTTACATATAACTGAATGCATTCCAGTCCTTCATATGAATTAAAAAAATGATTTTCCATATCCAAACTGTGGACCCAAAAATTTTAAGTATCATATGTAAGCTTCTAGGGTATATATTTCGCAAATCATGTCAAAGATGCCGCAATCAAAAAACGATGCCTATGCCTCCCCCTATGGCAATGCTTCCAAAGTTGAGACAGGCTGCATTTCACCGTGCGTTCAGCTACACAGGCGTGGACTATTTTGAACCGTTGATGGTAACGGTCGGCAGACGATCCGAAAAGAGATACGGCGTTCTATTTACCTGCCTAACGACTAGGACCATATACCTGGAGGTAGCGTATAGTCTAACTACAGATTCTTGTATTCTTTCAGTTCGAAACTTTATCGCTCGACGGGGTCAGCCCCTGGAACAATGGAGTGACAACGGCACCAACTTTCAAGGCGCTAATACTGAACTAAAGAAGGCGCTGCTAACCCTAGATGCAGACGCCATGACTAGAGAATTTACTGGCCCAAATATGAAGTGGGCATTCATACCCCCAGCATCGCCACATATGGGAGGGGCATGGGAACGATTAGTGAGGTCCGTGAAGGAAGCTATATGCAGCATTCTTGGCAACATACGACCATCCGATGAACTATTGAAGAGCGTTCTAATGGAAGCAGAGATGATCGTCAACTCCCGTCCCCTCACATACATCCCAATCGCCACCGAGAATGAAGAGGCGCTCACACCCAACCATTTTTTGCTGGGCTCATCCAACGGAGGCAAGCCACTGGTACAGCCGGCTCCAGAAGGAATGCTGCTGAAGACGAGCTGGCGCACTGCCCAGCAGTTAGCCGACGCATTTTGGAGAAGATGGCTGAAAGAATATTTACCTACAATGACCCGCCGCAGCAAATGGTTCACAGAAACAAAGCCACTGGAAGTAGATGACATCGTGTATGTGTGCGATACAGACAACCCAAGAGCCTGCTGGCCGAAAGGACGCATCCTAGAAGTGAGGCGTAGCGAGGACGGGCACGTAAGGAGCGCAACAGTGAAGACCACCGGCGGTATCTATGTCAGGCCGGCCACCAAATTAGCTGTTCTGTCGATCGAGGATAAAAAGGAGGTAGAACGCGACCGCGATATACCGAAGGGGAGTGTTACGACAGAGTTGGCTGCGCCGTCAGCGGCACCCAGCCTGCCATAGTGTCAAGCCCTCGTAATCGCTCGCAGTTTACATGTAACTGAATGCAATCCAGTCCTTCATATGAATTAAAAAAATTATTTTCCATATCCAAACTGTGGACCCAAAAATTTTAAGTATCATATGTAAGCTTCTAGGGTATATATTTGTGCTTGGAAGTATAGATTACATGTAAATGAATGCATTCCAGTCCTTCATATGAATTATTACATATTTGTACTTGGGAGCATGGATTACATGTAATTGAATGCATTCCAGTCCTTCATATGAATTAACAAAATTATTTTCCATATCCAAACTGCGGATCCCAAGTACTATATGTAAGCTTCTAGGGTACATATTTTTGCTTGGGAGCATAGTTTACATATAACTGAATGCATTCCAGTCCTTCATATGAATTAAAAAAATGATTTTCCATATCCAAACTGTGGACCCAAAAATTTTAAGTATCATATGTAAGCTTCTAGGGTATATATTTGTGCTTGGAAGTATAGATTACATGTAAATGAATGCATTCCAGTCCTTCATATGAATTATTACATATTTGTACTTGGGAGCATGGATTACATGTAATTGAATGCATTCCAGTCCTTCATATGAATTAACAAAATTATTTTCCATATCCAAACTGCGGATCCCAAGTACTATATGTAAGCTTCTTGTGCTTGAGAGCATAGTTTACATGTAACTGAATGCATTCCAGTCCTTTATATGGATTAAAAAAAACATTTTTCATATCCAAACTGTGAACCCCAAGTACTATATGTAAGCTTCTAGGGTACATATTTGTGCTTGGGAGTATGGATTACATGTTACTGAATGCATTCCAGTCCTACATGTGAACTAAACATAAAACATTTTCCTTATGCTAGTCTGTGGACCCCAAGTATCATATGTAAGCTTCTACGGTAATTATTTGTGTTTAAGAGCATGGTTTGCATATAACTGTATTCCTTCCAGTCTTTCATATGAATTACAAAAATATCATATTCCATATAACATTATGTGGACCCCAAGTATCATATGTAAGCTTCTAGGGTAATTATTTGTGTTTAAGAGCATGGTTTGCATATAACTGTATTATGTCCAGTCTTTCATATGAATTACAAAAATATCATATTCTATATAACATTATGTGGACCCCAAGTATCATATGTAAGCTTCTAGGGTAATTATTTGTGTTTAAGAGTGTTACGACAGAGTTGGCAGCGCCGTCAGCGGCACCTAGCCTGCCATAGTGTCAAGCCCTCGTAATCGCTCGCAGCCCTGCCGTGATCGATAAAGACTCGATAATTAAATAAAAAAGCACGCCTTAAGTTAACCCTTTTGTTAAGAAAGGTCTTTTCGAATTTGTGAGCCGACGGGAGCGGACTTAAAGTAAGATATTATAACATAAGTCTTTATATATCCAATAAAAAAAATATATCCGCAGGAATTTAAAGTACTGCCTACCACAAACACAATTGCGGAGCTGTGTTTCAATACGGGTGGTACTGCATACTTCGAAACCCCGCAACATTTCTTTAAATTCTTTAACCTTAAAATGATGTCTCCAAAGACGCCTGGATCGAGTAGCATCCGAACTTCACCTCACAACTGCATTGCCTGTTCCGACGAGGATGATGAAACAATGCAGAACTGCACCGGCAGCTTATGTATTGTGAGATGTCATGAAAGGTGTACTGTATCAATGCGGCTGAATCAGGAAAAGGAAAAGTGCAAGACTCAGTGCTCAAAGCTAAGCCAAGCATCGAGGACCAGGGCGTTGTAAAGGATTGGGCAAAAAATAGTAAAGTGTTGCCAATCTCAACGGACAACGAGCGCCTGCGAGCTCAGTTGCAGCTACTAGAAGAAGAAGAGTACATCTTGCAAAGAAGGCAAACACTACTCGAGAAACGAATGGAATTGCTCGGGTTAATGTTAGAAGGACAAAACGTGCGGCACGCGCACAACTATAGTAACCACGTGTTTGATCCACCAGAAGAGGTGCATGAAAAGCTTTCAGATAAGGCGCCTCGGGCATCCAGCACGTGTGCAATCGCAGATGGGACGCAACAAAGATCAGTTCTAGGTGGCTGGGATACGGAATTAGAGAAAAGAATTGCCGATTCACGGAACTCTAGACGAGGACAGTTTGCGACAAATTGCGAGGTCTCGCAGCACCGAGAGAATTCAGAGAGAAATGGGCAACTCCTTTCGGCGGAGCATTTGGCAGCAAGAAAAGGCATCGTGGCTGAGCTACCAAAGTTTACTGGAAGGCCGGAGGACTGGGCTCTATTTCTGGCAAGTTTTAATCAATCAACGGATCTGTGCAGGTTCTCTGATGCCGAGAATCTAATGCGGCTGCGACACGCATTGGATGGGCAGGCCAAAAATGCAGTGAAAAGCCTGCTGCTACGCGCCGACTGTGTGCCGACGATAATATCAACGCTAAAGATGAGGTTCGGCAGACCGGAATTGATTATAGATGTTTTGCTTACTCAAATAAAGGAGTTTGCATCGATACGATTGGAGAATCTCGTGGACTTTGCAGTAGAAGTCCAAAACCACGCCACGATGAAAGCCAGTAATATGGACAACTACCTCAACAATCCTGAATTAGAGCGGGAGTTAGTTGCGAAGCTACCAGGTATGCTACAGACCTTTTGGGGCATACATAAAATGAAGCTTGGTGAACATTCACTTGTCGAGTTTAATGAGTGGCTGTTCGAGGTGGCACAGGGTGCCAATAGTGTGATGGTTCCCAGTCCATGGCATGGAAATAGAAAACGAGGAGTGGTAAATGCGCACTTCGACAATCTAAGGGCAATGCAGTGCATAGTATGCCACGGAATGTGCCCATCAACTGGAGAGTGTGACCCACGAACCCACGAAGGCGCTGGGGCTGGTCCTATAGCTGAGAAGAGCAGATTGGGATGGACGGTCAAAGGAGGAGTACCGGTGAATAACAAGGTGATGAAGTATCACTCATTTCACATATGTGGCTGCCAAGAGACAGTAGATAACGAAGTTCTATAACTATTAAAGCAACACATCTGGAATGAACAAAGAGATCTAGGCTTCGGTCAGGAAA
>JBAMCM010000383.1:0-60218 GCA_037075145.1 Scaptodrosophila latifasciaeformis | reverse complement strand
AAAATACTCAGCAGCTGTGCAAAGTTTTAATAAAATTGGAGATCTACATCATATAGCTTCCATAGGGCTAATCGGTCAAAAAATCCGATTTCTGTGCTTTTTTGTCAGAAAACGGGTTATTTATGAACCAATCGCAACCAAATTAAGCATAAGACAGTGTTTAGTATAAGATTTTAATAACTCCAAATTTTATTGAAATCGGATGACTATATCATACAGCTTCCATAGGGCTAATCGGTCAAGAAATCCGATTTCTGTGCTTTTGTGTCAGAAAACGTTTTATTTTTGAGCCAATCGCAACCAAAGTAAGCACAAGACAGTTTTTAATATAAGTTTTGAATAACTCCAAATTTTATTGAAATCGGATGACTATATCATATAGCTTCCATAGGGCTAATCGGTCAAGAAATCCGATTTCTGTGCTTTTTTGTCAGAAAACGGGTTATTTTTGAGCCAATCGCAACCAAAGTAAGCACAAGACAGTTTTTAATATAAGTTTTGAATAACTCCAAATTTTATTGAAATCGGATGACTATATCATATAGCTTCCATAGGGCTAATCGGTCAAAAAATTCGATTTCTGTGCTGTTTTGTCAGAAAACGGGTTCTTTATGAACCAATCGCAACCAAAGTAAGCACAAGACAGTTTTTAGTATAAGTTTTTAATAACTCCAAATTTTATTGAAATCGGATGACTATATCATATAGCTTCCATAGGGCTAATCGGTCAAAAAATTCGATTTCTGTGCTGTTTTGTCAGAAAACGGGTTCTTTATGAACCAATCGCAACCAAATTAAGCACAAGACAGTTTTTGGTATAAGTTTTGAATAGCACAAAATTTTGTTGAAATCAGATGGCTATATCATATAGCTCCCATAGGGCTAATCGGACAAAAACTCCGATTTTTTTTTTTTTTTTTTTTTTGTCAGAAATCGGGTTTTTTATGCACGAATCGCAACCAAAAATACCATATGATAGTTTCTTTTGTAATAACCCAAAAAGCGAAGTTTTAATCTGATCGGACTACCATAATATATAGTTTCCGTATGGCCTCTTGGAAGTGCAAAAATCGTTTTAACGTCGTAATTTCTTTGGTCTTAAAGATATCTCTGTTAAATTTGGGAATAAGTCGTGCTTTAGATCACCAATCAATTGTGCAAAATTTAATCGAAATCAGTGGTATTTTTATTATTTTGTCAGAAATACTGATTTACGCTCCCTACAGGTACAGGGTATTTCAAACTCGGCTGCGCCCGAGTTTAACGTTCCGAATTTTTTTTTGTTGTGAACAAAACTCACTAAATCTAGTGCTGGCAAAACATCTGCCCTGATCCGCTATCACGCGATCCGGTACTCCAAACAGAGAATTAGCAGACGTGACAGCCTTTTTGCAATTTTCAGCATCAATTTTAAGCGTGTGAGTTAAATAAACAAATTTAGTAAAGGCGTCCACCTGAACAATGATATACTCTTTCTGATCAAACTTGGCACTCAACTTTCAAGTGATGTCGATGTGAATGGTGTGCCAAGGTGTATTTACTTTTGGTATTGGATGAAGACTTACTTGAACTTTACCCGAAGAAGACTTTGACATTTTACACGTAATGCAGTTTTCAATAAACTTCCGAATAAACTTGGACATGTTATCAAACCAGTAGTAGTCTAAAGTCTTCTCCCATCCCGAATGCATGATGGACTCATGGATCTGATTTATTACGGACCATCTAAATGGTCGAGGAACAATTGGTAAAGATCGAGTTCTACCATTTCGCTGAATTTTTCGATATAATATTCCTGCTCGCAACTCGTAAGTGATACCGTGATTCTGCAGGAGAAGCAGCCCTACTATAATATCCAATGACATGAGACTTGTTGTTGATTTTGTGTAATAAGATTGAACCATATCCCCGAGAACTTGCATCGGTATGCAACTCAATAGGATGGTTCGGATCAAAAATTACTAAGACTGGATTTTGTGTAAGGATAGAAATAACTTTTTGTCTTATTTCCTCATGTTCCGATCTCCAAACAAAATCATTCTTCTCCGAAGTTACAAGATATAACGGTTTCATAAAACAGGAAAATCCTTGCATAACTCGCCAATCCAATGAATTGACGTAAGGCAGAGACTGACTGGGGAGGTGGGAAGGCAGTTAACGCTGTAAATTTTAACGGATTCGGCCGGATTTCACCTGCACTCACCTCATATCCCAGATATTGAACTGCTGACTTGAGGAAAGAACATTTTTTTATATTGAATGAGAAGCCAGCAATAGTAATTTGCAACCTTTCCAAAGAATCACTTTTTGTTGCAGCAGCCACCATTACGTCATCCATATAAACGACAACAAACGTGTTTGCAAGGTCTCCAACTGCCTGCATGACTGTGCGTTGAAATATTGCAGGCGCATTCTAGAGCCCAAAAGGCATTGCCAAAAACTCGTATTGCTCGTCTGGAGTGACAAACAATGTACACTCTACCGATTCTTTGTGCATGGGAATTTGATAATACCCACTTGCCATATCTAAACATGTAAAATATTTCGCTCCATAAAGTCTAGCTATCTGGTCTGATATAAGGGGCAAGGGATATCTATCTGCGACCGTATTAGATATGGGCGCCGGCCATGAAGGTACCATCCTATAGTAGAGGATGTAGAGGCACATACCGGAGATGCGCCCTCAGGATAGCGTGCTGCTTTCGCACAGTCTCAGAGGATGCTGCGCTGGTCATCGCAGGTATGATTCCGCTGGATCTGTCAGACGAGATGGAGCCAATCCGCTAACGGCAGATGGACAAGAAGACTTATTCCCAACTTAAGGACCTGGATGACAAGAAGACATGGGCAGACCAATTTCTACCTGACGCAGATTTTATCGGGTCATGGCTGCTTCAAATCATATCTTTACAGGTTTAAGCACGCGGTTGCCCCCATTTGCGACTCCTGCGAGAGCGGCGTTGTAAACCCTGAACATGCTTTCTTCGTCTGTCCCTTATTCAATAGACAGAGAGGAGAGCTAAAACGGATTTTGGATGTGGACAATCTGACAGCGGATACCCTGGTGGACCTCATGCTCCACAGTGAGGCGAACTGGCAGGCGACGAGCAACATGGCATCTGAGATCATGAAGGAAATACGGCGTAAGGACAACCTCCGGACGGGCCGACCTTGAGAACGGTTCCTTTGCATTTGCCTCGTGATGTAATACCTACAAGGTAGTCCCGCGGGTGCAGATCGTCTCTTCATCACCCCCTCCCCTAATTTTGTATTTTGTAAATTAATATTTCACTCCATTCATCTTCTTTTGTATTTTACCACTAGCCTAAGCTCTATTAATAAAAGAAAAAAAAAACTCTTGGTGTGCGCCGACACGGCCATCCTGACCATTACACGACCTCGTGCAATTTTACCAAAGATGCTTTGTTACCAAATAACCAACTTATAAAGTTTATTCAAATATAACTTAAAATTTTTCATCTAAATTATAATTTCCATTACAATTTACATTTTCATTCATTTTTTTTTTTTTTTCTTTTAACCAATAAAAATTGTTTTCTCTGGCACATCTCATCTTGACATTATCATCAACCATTCAGGTTTCACATATGTTATCTAATGCGCCACACGCCGTGATCAAACAATTGTTTTACACTTGTGCTTACATTATTATTACAAGTTTCATTATTAGCCTTTAAGGCACCTGTACTGCCTCTTTCCACAGTTTTTTTTACATGCTTTCATTACTGTCTCTTTCAACAGTGTCTTTTTCAACTATTTCATTACTGTCTCTTTGAACAGTTTCTTTTTACATGCTTTCATTACTGTCTCTTTCAACAGTGTCTTTTTCAACTATTTCATTACTGTCTCTTTCAACAGTTTCTGTTTCAACTCTTTCATTATTTAAATCCTTTTCACAATATTCAAATTCAACTGGTACATGCCCATTTGGCATTTTTCTTAAGTCATCATGAGCATATTTATATTTTCTATTATTTGCCAAAGACCTGAGCATATATCTATCCCCCTCTAACAATTCAGTTAATTGAAACGCCCCCTAAACTTTGGACTTAACTTTATTTGATGCCTCTCTTCATTTTTTAACAATACGAAATCTCCAACCCCAAATCCAACAACTTTAGCCTTGTTTTTATCAAATTGCTCCTTGTTATATACTACTGTAGCTAAAATATTTTGACTTGCTCGTGCTCTCACTTCTGTCAAATCGATCTCTTCTACCATATCGCAGGGTGGAAGCAACCCCAACGGTCGGGCAACTTTGCCGATAAACAATTTTAAAGGGCTTGCCTTTGTCACTCGACTAACCGTACAGTTCAAAGCTAATTAAACTTCTCCTAAAGCATCTTGCCAAGATCGATTGCTAGTTTCAACGGCAGTTAATAAATTCTTTAAGGTGCTCATAATGCGTTCAACTTGTCCGTTTGCTCTACTTGCCCCTGTCGCGATCAAATGCAAATTAATTATACCCTGTACCTAAAAAGGTACAAGGGTATATTAAGTTTGTCAAATGTATGTAACATAGAGAAGGAGACGTCAGAGACCCCCCAAAGTTACCTAATGTATGATCAGGGTGACTAGAGAAATCGATCTAGCCATGTCCGTCTGTCTGTCTGTCTGTCTGTCTGTCTGTCTGTCCGTCTGTATGAACACCTCGTTCTCAGAGATGGTAAGGCCTAGAAAGTTCCGGTTTGTTGCTAATAATCATTTGTTCTGCAGGTTAGATCAAGTTTATTATATTTTTTTAATATCCGATTTAGGTTCGGAATAAAAAGTATAAAACCACAACAACCCCAAAAAAAGGAAAAAGTTTATAGGCCATAACTTTTTTGTTTGCTATCATATTATTACGAAAGCTTGCAGTTAAAAGTTCTTATATGTTCGCAATAAGGATGTGAAGTTTCGATCTGATCGGACGACTATATCATATAGCTCCCATAGGGCCGATCGAAAGTGCAAAAATCGTTTTAACGTCATGATTTTTTTATCTTTAAAGATATTTTATTCAAATTAAGAAAAAATGTGAAATTTAAAATACTCAGCAGCTGTGTAAAATTTTAATAAAATTGGAGATCTACATCATATAGCTTCCATAGGGCTAATCGGTCACAAAATCCGATTTCTGTGCTTTTTTGTCAGAAAACGGGTTATTTTATTGAAATCGGATGACTATATCATATAGCTTCCATAGGGCTAATCGGTCAAGAAATCCGATTTCTGTGCTTTTTTGTCAGAAAACGGGTTATTTTTGAGCCAATCGCAACCAAAGTAAGCACAAGACAGTTTTTAGTATAAGTTTTGAATAACTCCAAATTTTATTGAAATCGGATGACTATATCATATAGCTTCCATAGGGCTAATCGGTCAAAAAATTCGATTTCTGTGCTGTTTTGTCAGAACTTGGGTTCTTTATGAACCAATCGCAACCAAATTAAGCACAGGACAGTTTTTGGTATAAGTTTTGAATAGCACAAAATTTTGTTGAAATCAGATGGCTATATCATATAGCTCCCATAGGGCTAATCGGACAAAAACTCCGATTTTTTTTTTTTTTTCAGAAATCGGGTTTTTTATGCACGAATCGCAACCAAAAATACCATATGATAGTTTCTTTTATAATAACCCAAAAAGCGAAGTTTTAATCTGATCGGACTACCATAATATATAGTTTCCGTATGGCCTCTTGGAAGTGCAAAAATCGTTTTAACGTCGTAATTTCTTTGGTCTTAAAGATATCTCTGTTAAATTTGGGAATAAGTCGTGCTTTAGAACACCAATCAATTGTGCAAAATTTAATCGAAATCAGATGGTATTTTTATTATTTTGTCAGAAATACTGATTTACGCTCCCTACAGGTACAGGGTATCTCAAACTCGGCTGCGCCCGAGTTTAACGTTCCGAATTTTTTTTTTGTTGTGAACAAAACTCACTAAATCTAGTGCTGGCAAAACATCTGCCCTGATCCGCTATCACGCGATCCGGTACTCCAAACAGAGAATTAGCGGACGTGACAGCCTTTTTGCAATTTTCAGCATCAATTTTAAGCGTGTGAGTTAAATAAACAAATTTAGTAAAGGCGTCCACCTGAACAATGATATACTCTTTCTGATCAGACTTGGCACTCAACTTTCCAGTGATGTCGATGTGAATGGTGTGCCAAGGTGTATTTACTTTTGGTATTGGATGAAGACTTACTTGAACTTTACCCGAAGAAGACTTTGACATTTTACACGTAATGCAGTTCTCAATAAACTTCCGAATATACTTGGACATGTTATCAAACCAGTAGTAGTCTAAAGTCTTCTCCCATCCCAAATGCATGATGGACTCATGGATCTGATTTATTACGGACCATCTAAATGGTCGAGGTACAATTGGTAAAGATCGAGTTCTACCATTCCGCTGAATTTTTCGATATAATATTCCTGCTCGCAACTCGTAAGTGATACCGTGATTCTGCAGGAGAAGCAGCCCTACTATAATATCCAATGACATGAGACTTGTTGTTGATTTTGTGTAATAAGATTGCACCATATCCCCGAGAACTTGCATCGGTATGCAACTCAATAGGATGGTTCGGATCAAAAATTACTAAGACTGGATTTTGTGTAAGGATAAAAATAACTTTTTGTCTTATTTCCTCATGTTCCGATCTCCAAACAAAATCATTCTTCTCCGAAGTTACAAGATATAACGGTTTCATAAAACAGGAAAATCCTTGCATAACTCGCCAATCCAATGAATTGACGTAAGGCAGAGACTGACTGGGGAGGTGGCAAGGCAGTTAACGCTGTAAATTTTAACGGATTCGGCCGGATTTCACCTGCACTCACCTCATATCGCAGATATTGAACTGCTGACTTGAGGAAAGAACATTTTTTTATATTGAATGTGTAATTTGCAACCTTTCCAAAGAATCACTTTTTGTTGCAGCAGCCACCATTACGTCATTCATATAAACGACAACAAACGTGTTTGCAAGGTCTCCAACTGCCTGCATGACTGTGCGTTGAAATATTGCAGGCGCATTCTTGAGCCCAAAAGGCATCGCCAAAAACTCGTATTGCTCGTCTGGAGTGACAAACAATGTACACTCTACCGATTCTTTGTGCATGGGAATTTGATAATACCCACTTGCCATATCTAAACATATAAAATATTTCGCTCCATAAAGTCTAGCTATCTGGTCTGATATAAGGGGCAAGGGATATCTATCTGCGACCGTATTAGATATGGGCGCCGGCCATGAAGGTACCATCCTATAGTAGAGGATGTAGAGGCACATACCGGAGATGCGCCCTCGGGATAGCGTGCTGCTTTCGCACAGTCTCAGAGAATGCTGCGCTGGTCATCGCAGGTATGATTCCGCTTGATCTGTCAGACGAGATGGAGCCAATCCGGTAACGGCAGATGGACAAGAAGACTTATTCCCAACTTAAGGACCTGGATGACAAGAAGACATGGGCAGACCAACTTCTACCTGACGCAGATTTTATCGGGTCATGGCTGCTTCAAATCATATCTTTACAGGTTTAAGCACGCGGTTGCCCCCATTTGCGACTCCTGCGAGAGCGGCGTTGTACACCCTGAACATGCTTTCTTCGTCTGTCCCTTATTCAATAGACAGAGAGGAGAGCTAAAACGGATTTTGGATGTGGACAATCTGACAGCGGATACCCTGGTGGACCTCATGCTCCACAGTGAGGCGAACTGGCAGGCGACAAGGACAACCTCCGGACGGGCCGACCTTGAGAACGATTCCTTTGCATTTGCCTCGTGATGTAATACCTACAAGGTGGTCCCGCGGGTGCAGATCGTCTCTTCATCACCCCCACCCCTAATTTTGTATTTTGTAAATTAATATTTCACTCCATTCATCTTCTTTTGTATTTCACCACTAGCCTAAGCTCTATTAATAAAAGAAAAAAAAAACTCTTGGTGTGCGCCGACACGGCCATCCTGACCATTACACGACCTCGTGCAATTTTACCAAAGATGCTTTGTTACCAAATAACCAACTTATAAAGTTTATTCAAATATAACTTAAAATTTTTCATCTAAATTATAATTTCCATTACAATTTACATTTTCATTCATTTTTTTTTTTTTTGTTCTTTTAACCAATAAAAATTGTTTTCTCTGGCACATCTCATCTTGACATTATCATCAACCATTCAGGTTTCACACTATGTTATCTAATGCGCCACACGCCGTGATCAAACAATTGTTTTACACTTGTGCTTACATTATTATTACAAATTTCATTATTAGCCTTTAAGGCACCTGTACTGCCTCTTTCAACAGTTTTTTTTAAATGCTTTCATTACTGTCTCTTTCAACAGTGTCTTTTTCGACTATTTCATTACTGTCTCTTTCAACAGTTTCTGTTTCAACTCTTTCATTATTTAAATCCTTTTCACAATATTCAAATTCAACTGGTACATGCCCATTTGGCATTTTTCTTAAGTCATCATGAGCATATTTATATTTTCTATTATTTGCCAAAGACCTGAGCATATATCTATCCCCCTCAGTTAATTGAAACGGCCCCCTAAACTTTGGACTTAACTTTATTTGATGCCTCTCTTCATTTTTTAACAATACGAAATCTCCAACCCCAAATCCAACAACTTTAGCCTTGTTTTTATCAAATTGCTCCTTGTTATATACTACTGTAGCTAAAATATTTTGACTTGCTCGTGCTCTCACTTCTGTCAAATCGATCTCTTCTACCATATCGCAGGGTGGAAGCAACCCCAACGGTCGGGCAACTTTGCCGATAAACAATTTTAAAGGGCTTGCCTTTGTCACTCGACTAACCGTACAGTTCAAAGCTAATTAAACTTCTCCTAAAGCATCTTGCCAAGATCGATTGCTAGTTTCAACGGCAGTTAATAAATTCTTTAAGGTGCTCATAATGCGTTCAACTTGTCCGTTTGCTCTACTTGCCCCTGTCGCGATCAAATGCAAATTAATTATACCCTGTACCTAAAAAGGTACAAGGGTATATTAAGTTTGTCAAATGTATGTAACATAGAGAAGGAGACGTCAGAGACCCCCCAAAGTTACCTAATGTATGATCAGGGTGACTAGAGAAATCGATCTAGCCATGTCTGTCTGTCTGTCTGTCTGTCTGTCCGTCTGTATGAACACCTCGTTCTCAGAGATGGTAAGGCCTAGAAAGTTCCGGTTTATTGCTAATAATCATTTGTTCTGCAGGTTAGATCAAGTTTATTATATTTTTTTAATATCCGATTTAGGTTCGGAATAAAAAGTATAAAACCGCAACAACCTCAAAAAAAGGAAAAAGTTTATAGGCCATAACTTTTTTGTTTGCTATCATATTATTACGAAAGCTTGCAGTTAGAAGTTCTTATATGTTCGCGATAAGGATGTGAAGTTTCGATCTGATCGGACGACTATATCATATAGCTCCCATAGGGCCGATCGAAAGTGCAAAAATCGTTTTAACGTCATAATTTCTTTATCTTTAAAGATATTTTATTCCAATTAAGAAAAAATGTGAACTTTAAAATATTCAGCAGCTGTGTAAAGTTTTAATAAAATTGGAGATCTACATCATATAGCTTCCATAGGTTAATCGGTCAAAAAATCCGATTTCTGTGCTTTTTTGTCAGAGAACGGGTTATTTATGAACCAATCGCAACCAAATTAAGCATAAGACAGTTTTTAGTATAAGTTTTTAATAACTCCAAATTTTATTGAAATCGGATGACTATATCATACAGCTTCCATAGGGCTAATTGGTCAAGAAATCCGATTTCTGTGCTTTTTTGTCAGAAAACGTTTTATTTTTGAGCCAATCGCAACCAAAGTAAGCACAAGACAGTTTTTAGTATAAGTTTTGAATAACTCCAAATTTTATTGAAATCGGATGACTATATCATATAGCTTCCATAGGGCTAATCGGTCAAAAAATACGATTTCTGTGCTGTTTTGTCAGAAAACGGGTTCTTTATGAACCAATCGCAACCAAATTAAGCACAAGACAGTTTTTGGTATAAGTTTTGAATAGCACAAAATGTTGTTGATATCAGATGGCTATATCATATAGCTCCCATAGGGCTAATCGGACAAAAACTCCGATTTTTTTTTTTTTTTTTTTTTTTTTGTCAGAAATCGGGTTTTTTATGCACGAATCGCAACCAAAAATACCATATGATAGTTTCTTTTGTAATAACCCAAAAAGCGAAGTTTTAATCTGATCGGACTACCATAATATATAGTTTCCGTATGGCCTCTTGGAAGTGCAAAAATCGTTTTAACGTCGTAATTTCTTTGGTCTTAAAGATATCTCTGTTAAATTTGGGAATAAGTCGTGCTTTAGAACACCAATCAATTGTGCAAAATTTAATCGAAATCAGATGGTATTTTTATTATTTTGTCAGAAATACTGATTTACGCTCCCTACAGGTACAGGGTATCTCAAACTCGGCTGCGCCCGAGTTTAACGTTCCGAATTTTTTTTTGTTGTGAACAAAACTCACTAAATCTAGTGCTGGCAAACCATCTGCCCTGATCCGCTATCACGCGATCCGGTACTCCAAACAGAGAAATAGCAGACGTGACAGCCTTTTTGCAATTTTCAGCATCAATTTTAAGTGTGTGAGTTAAATAAACAAATTTAGTAATGGCGTCCACCTGAACAATGATATACTCTTTCTGATCAGACTTGGCACTCAACTTTCCAGTGATGTCGATGTGAATGGTGTGCCAAGGTGTATTTACTTTTGGTATTGGATGAAGACTTACTTGAACTTTACCCGAAGAAGACTTTGACATTTTACACATAATGCAGTTCTCAATAAACTTCCGAATAAACTTGGACATGTAGTAGTCTAAAGTCTTCTCCCATCCCAAATGCATGATGGACTCATGGATCTGATTTATTACGGACCATCTAAATGGTCGAGGAACAATTGGTAAAGATCGAGTTCTACCATTTCGCTGAATTTTTCGATATAATATTCCTGCTCGCTCCTCATGTTCCGATCTCCAAACAAAATCATTCTTCTCCGAAGTTACAAGATATAACGGTTTCATAAAACAGGAAAATCCTTGCATAACTCGCCAATCCAATGAATTGACGTAAGGCAGAGACTGACTGGGGAGGTGGCAAGGCAGTTAACGCTGTAAATTTTAACGGATTCGGCCGGATTTCACCTGCACTCACCTCATATCCCAGATATTGAACTGCTGCCAGCAAGAGTAATTTGCAACCTTTCCAAAGAATCACTTTTTGTTGCAGTAGCCACCATTACGTCATCCATATAAACGACAACGTGTTTGCAAGGTCTCCAAATGCCTGCATGACTGTGCGTTGAAATATTGCAGGCGCATTCTTGAGCCCAAAAGGCATCGCCAAAAACTCGTATTGCGCGTCTGGAGTGACAAACCCTGTACACTCTACCGATTCTTTGTGAATTTGATAATACCCACTTACCATATCTAAACATGTAAAATATTTCGCTCCATAAAGTCTAGCTATCTGGTCTGATATAAGGGGCAAGGGATATCTATCTGCGTATTATCTGCGTATTATCTGTATTAGAATTTAATTCACGGTAATCAACACACAAACGATGAGTACCGTCTTTTTTGTTAACCAACATTGCGAGACTTGCGTAAGGTGAGCAACTTGGCTTTATAATTTTACATTGTAATAATTCATTAATCTTGTCTCGTAATAACTCTCTTTCATTTGGGCTAAGCCTGTATGGTCTTCTTTGAACAATTTTTCTTGGGTCTACTTTAATTTTCATTTCATAGTCGAAGGAATTCCACTAATAAAAGATTTTGAATATTTTTCCAATAAATCTTGTAATTTATGTCTATCTTCCCCAACAAGATCAGTATTTAATTTACAAAATTCCTCATCATTTGAACAATAGTTTACAGTTTTTGATCTAATAAATTCGAATTTTCCTGGTGTTATTAAAGCATTAAATCCAAGTGACAATAGTTCTCGACCAATACTAATCTCATTCTTCAAGTACTCTCATCTCTCCTTTGGGCTCAACAACTTCGCATAGCTCCACTCTTTTCATCTCGTGTGTCTTTGCCCTTATCCATTTTATGCTTACTGCAATGTGTTGAAATATGACCAAGTTCACCACACTTAAAACAGGTTACATTCGCTTTTTGCTGGTGACCAAATGCACTCCTGCCGCTACTGTTCATAGCCTGAGACGAGGGCTGATTTTGCAGCAGTCTAGCTCGACATTCCATCATTTTGTGGCCTAATTTTCCACAAAAATGACATTTGATTGTTGAAAGTTTCGGTTACCTCCTGGAATGGCTAGTAACCTGATTCGATGGACTAATTCTGGTCTTATGCAAGCTCATGGCATGCTGAACGCTTTCCAGCTCTTGACACCGAATATCCAAAAATATCTAGAAGTTGTCCGCAGACGCCATCGATTCCTTCTAGTTCAATGCGGCATGCCTTTCCCAATTAGATTGAGTTTCAATGTTGAATTTTTGCAATAAGGTAAAAATCACAATTGAATCCGCGATTTCGTTTGGACTGCCCAGCGACTCCAAGGCTTGTCTGTGAACGTTGAATTTATCGGCAAAGTCCCTCAGCTCAGATGTTGAAGGCTCCACTCTCTTTAAGCCAAGGATCTCCTTGATGTGTGCCTGAAAAACTAAACGCTTGTTATTAAATCTTCGCTCTAAAATTTGCAATGCAATTGTATAATTATCGCTGGAAAGGTCCAAAGCTCGAATCGCTTCCAACGCTGATCCTGACAACGCCGATCGCAAATATCTAAATTTTTCTATTTTGCTTAAACCGCATTCTTGGTCAATAATAGAGTTGAACATTGACCTAAACTCAGCATATTCGGAATATCCTCCAGAAAAGTTTGGCAGCACTCGACAAGAGTATTCAGCACCACTGGGTTCAGTTGGATGATTCAAGGTGTCCTGGCAAAGTGTAGAGGATGGCAAAATTTGTCGTCTCTTCAACTGGACTCTGAGGCGGGACTTTAGAGCGACAATTAAGCAGTCCAAATTTTCTCGCAATTCACTTCCGATTTCGCAAAAATCCAGCTCCTCCAAAGCATCATGGGCCAAATTGAAAGACGCTTCCATGCGATCTATCAGCAGCAACTATTGAGTGGCTAAATGACAGATCCAATCGCACAGCAGAAGCAAGAATTGACGCAGCCTTGCGTTTATAAAACTTTGCCTTCTGAGCTTCAGGCAATACAGGCACGGGTGAAATGGTATCGTCTAAAGTGTTTTCCATATTTTATAATTATTTGTTGCGCGCACTGTACGTCAGAAAATCAATTGTCTTTACCGTTTATTTCATGTCACCAACTGTTCTTATGTGTTCCGTGAACTCAACTGCTGATGCTTAAATATATAAATGCTTGTGTCTAAGCGTGTCTTTGTGTTAGTGCGGCTTAATTTTTTATTTTTATTTTATTTCAATGTAGCGAAAGTAAGCACAAAGAAGATGACAAAGTAGACAGTGCAATAACGCATGATGCTGCTTAATTATCTATACATTTTTGAACTAACTATAATAGTTACAGTGTTTGGCGGGATTTTTAAATGCGAAAATATTTATGATAGGTTTGTTGTGGCTGTCCCGAACAAATTCCCCCCGTTGAAACCCTAACCGAATCCTTAAGGAGCAGGCGGCAGAGTTTGTGTACAGCCCTTTTGATTGCACCAGACGCAGTTTTTTAATGAATTTGTAAATAAAGCCAAAAACTCGCTGCATTAATCCGAAACTAATGACCATTTTAGAGTTGGCAGCTAAGTTCAGTTGGAGAGACCTGACCATTAGCACATTTTTTCGCAACTCCAGGGTGGGCTTCTCTGAAGGATATTGGGTAGGCCAATCAGCTCGAGATCTAACCAAATATGCTGGACCATAAAACCACAACTTGGAATGAGCCAGGGCATCGGTGTGGGCGTCTCTGGATAGAATGCCAGCAGGGCTTAACGATATTGGAACATGACGCCATTCTACGCTGCTACTAAAATCCTGAATGGTAGCCACTCGGTTTGCCACAAATGTGTTGCAACGAAAGGGCTCTTCTCGAATCCACGCAAGTGCTACTGTATAGTCAGACCGGCAATAAGTCGGTCCTTTAAAGATGCCCATCTGTTTGACTTCGGATACAAATTTTGCTTCAGGACTCAAAACAAATCTGGGAAAAGAGAGAAATGGTATATTAAGAAATCCATTGCACATTTCGTGGCAGGTCGTGTGACATTCCAGAGGTTGGCTCTCATCCCATGATAGTCGGTTTTTAAATAGGTGTTGCAAGTATATTTTTGCCTTCGTAATCACCGGTCCAAGTAGCTCAAGAGGATCGTAGAATCGTGTAATGGCGGAAACGACCGATCGTCTATAAGGTATGGAGTCTGCAGGAGGCATACAAATACAGTCCTTTTTGAAATGGCCTTCAGACTCTTTTTCTTCCTTGCTTCTTGGATGAGCAGCCTTCTCACAGCATTCCATTTCCCAGAATTTTCTGACCGACTCTTCCAGGCGATAATCAATATGATCCACGTCCTTCTGCATAACCACTAGCGATTCACCTGAAGTTTGATCATTTCCTCCAGCTACAACCCAACCAAGACGAGTCTTCTGGAGAAGTGGGCTAATTTTAATTTGGCCAACACAAAGAAGATCATAGAATAAGCTGGCACCAAGTAAAAAATCCACTCGTTGAGGCTTGTAAAAGAACGGATCAGCCAATCCGATATTGGAAGGAATTTCCCATCCCTTAATGTCCACATCAATGTTGGGCTGACAGCCAGTGATAGTTGGCACTACCACAGCAGTGAAAGCGGCGGCAAACTGTGAGGTTCTGGATTTTAGAAACACATTTGCAGATGATTTATTTGTGGCACGAACAAACCATCTCGATTACGCACGAGGACAACAGCGGTAGCCAGAAGCACCACATCAGAGGGGGAAACTTGGGCATAAAGAAAAGTGGATGGAACATCACATGCTCCATTCGAAGATGATGACGGCGGTGAGCCAGGTTGTAGCACTTCAAAATGAAGCAGCGAGTGATGCCTTGATCCACAAGAACGGCAATTCCCAGCACTGCAAAATTTGGTTTGATATCCTGCCTTCAAGCAATTGTAGCAAAGTCCCAATTTTTTAACCTCCTTATGTCGAAGAGTACGCGATAAGTTTAAAAATGTATCACATGAATATATTCCGTGAGTAGGCTCCTCACAAAAGACGCAACTAGGACCTGAATTTACCTGAGTTGCAACGAAAGACCTTCTGGATTGGCTAGTACCCTGATTCGATGGGCTAATACTGGTCTTATGCAAGCTCATGGCATGCTGAACGCCTTCCAGCTCTTGAGTTCGATTGTCCAAAAATATGTAGAAGTTGCCTGCAGACGGCAACGATTCCTTATAGTTCATTGCGGCATGCCTTTCCCAATTAGATTGCGTTCCAATGTCGAGTTTTTGCAATAAGGTAAAAATCACAATTGAATCCGCGATTTCGTTTGGACCGCCCAGCGACTCCAAGGCTCGTCTGTGAACGTTGAATTTATCGGAAAAGTCCCTCAGCTTCCCAGATTTTGAAGACTCCACTCTCTTTAAACCAAGGATCTCCTTGATGTGTACCTGAAAAACTAAACGCTTGTTATTAAATCTTCGCTCTAAAATTTGCAATGCAATTGTATATTTATCGCTGGAGAGGTCCAAAGCTCGAATCGCTTCTAACGCTGATCCTGACAACGCCGATCGCAAATATCTAAATTTTTCTATTTTGCTTAAACCGCATTCTTGGTCAATAATAGAGTTGAACATTGACCTAAACTCCACATATTCGGAATATCCTCCAGAAAAGTTTGGCAGCTTGAGTTGAGGCGGTCGCACTGGACAAGAGTATTCAGCACCACTGGGTCCAGTTGGTTGATTCAAGGTTTCCTGGCAAAGTGTAGAGGATGGCAAAATTTGTCGTCTCTTCAACTGGACTCTGAGGCGGGACTTTAGAGCGACAATTAAGCAGTCCAAATTTTCTCGCAATTCACTTCCGATTTCGCTAAAATCCAGCTCCTCCAAAGCATCATAGGCCAAATTGAAAGATGCTTCCATGCGATCTATCAGCTCAAGTCGTACCAATATTTCCTGCTCTTCCGAAGCAACAATTATTGAGTGGCTAAATGACAGATCCAATCGCTCAGCAGAAGAAGGATTGACGCAGCCTTGCGTTTATAAAATTTTGCTTCTGAGCTTCAGGCAATACAGGCACGGGAGAAATGGTATCGTCTAAAGTGTTTTCGATATTTTATAATTATTTGTTGCCCGCACTGTACGTCATAAAATCAATTGTCTTTACCGTTTATTTCACGTCACCAACTGTTCTTATGTGTTCCGTGGACTCAACTGCTGATGCTTAAATATATAAATGCTTGTGTCTAAGCGCGTCTTTGTGTTAGTGCGGCTTAATTTTTTATTTTTATGGTATTTCAATGTATATAAATTTATTGATTCGCGCGCGAGTTACCATAGCAACGACGACCTTGTCCTTCATCTCGAACTCATCGCTACCCTGTGCATAGCAACGAACGGGATCGTAAGCACCGACAAATAAGAAACATCTAAGGAAGCTTTCGTCTCTACCTGCGACCATCAACTAACGGGATCAAAAGCTCTACCGTCTAACCGTAGAGGCATACATAACTAATTTGAATAAAAAGCTCATTCAGTCTGAGTTGTACCACCTACCTACACAGTCGGTCGTTTAATTTATCCGGATAGAAAAAAAACCACTATACAGTAAAAAAACAAGACCAAATTCATCAGTACATAGACCTCCCACCGTCTCGAGCTAAGGCACTTGGTAACTGGCGCAGTCGGCTCGTACTCCACATCCATTGGAAGGAGAGAACCACGAGTATAATAATCAAAAAGTAAGAGAATAAAGAAAATAAAATATAAGTTCTGCATATTACTTGTGTACATACATGTATACGTATGTATATACAAGTAAAGAAATTAAATATATATGTATGTATACGTGTTATTCAAATGTACAATGTATTTAAGTGGTGCAAGAAGCATAGTGCATTTGCACATGTAAATATGTGAAATAAGAGAAATTAAAAAAAAAAAGATATAATACAAAAATTAATGTGTATATAAGTGGCGTCTTGTGGCGTGGAGTTGGTTACGGTGAAATTGTGGTCGGCTGGATGCAGCCAGTTCGAAACACGTGTTTCGGACCGACGTAGTACTGGTTCGAGCATGTGTGATCGTGTTTGAAGATTAGAACCGTAACTGTCTGCAACTGCCATCAGACAATGCCAGTACACTTACAACATGGTACATATTCGTATACAGAAAAACGAGTAAGATGGGGTATGTTGGACCGCGTTGCTGTGTGTATGCAAAATTTGCATGCCGCTTTGAGCACGTATTCAATGTATACTCAATCTGGAGACGCAATAAGGCGGTTGCAATAAGGCAATATTCAAAAGAAAAGAAAACAAAACGCAATAAGGCGGTTGCAAAAAGGCAACATTCAAAAAAAAAAAAAATTAAAAAAATAAAAATAAAATAAAATATATATATATATATATATATGTATATATATATATATGTGTGTATATATGTATATAGAGATATATGTGTGTACATGGGTATATATAAAATAAACAAACACAACGATTCAACTATACTCTTATTTTTTTTTCATTTCTTTAACAGACATCTAAATTTCCATAAAATAATTAATCATTAGAATTAAAATTTATCTTGCAAATATATTAAGCTAGTCTTTTATAAACTTGTATTAAAAACAAAAATATATATATAAGCAATTAAAAACGTATCCTCTATATAAATCTACTAAACATAAACTACACAATACACACAATTTAAGGAAAATGTCTAAAGCAAATAAAACAAAACAAATATTAACCAGACAAGTGACTAGACTAGACCCTGACTTGTTAACGGACGATATAACATCCGACGCGGAAACCCTCACAACCGATTCCATGTCGATAACCACACCTCAAGAGGTATTCAATTCCCTCCGTATACCGGACGCAATTAGGTTTCTACCAGTATACGAGGGTAACCCAAAGCACTCAAGGAATTTATAGTAAACGTTGAGGAGATATTGATAATAATAAAGGGCACGGAGATGACTCCATATGGCAAAATGCTGTTAAGAGCTATTCGCAACAAGATTGAGGGTAAGGCAAACGAAGCGCTACTATCGTCCGGTACTCCACTTATATGGCACGACATCAAACAAACCCTGATTAATACATTTTCTGACAAACGCGACGAGCCTACGTTACTGTACGAATTGTTACTAAGCTTTTTGAAACGATTACAGAAATCAAGACAAGCCTGTTTAATCAGGTTGAAAACCAAGAATTACCGAGTACAGTAGCCAGTGCAAAGAAAGAGTCATTCAACCAGATATGTTTAAATACATTTGTGTCAGGTATAAAAGGACCTCTGGGATCTTTCATTAGGTCAGTAAAACCTACTTCCCTTATAGATGCCTATGAGTCTGCTATCAAGGAAAGAAACATTTATTATCAGGAACAATCCCGAAAAAGGAAATTTGAAAATACAGGTAGTGGCACAGCCTCCACATATAAGCGCAATGACCAGTGGAGACCTATAGAGAATAGATCAGACAACCAACAACAGTCTTACTCTTATAATTATAGAAGTAATCGGAATCAGTCCCACCGTAATAATTATTACGGAAATAACAACCGAGACGGCAATTCACGTTTCAAACGAAATAATTTTAACTCTGATCAGAGATTGGCCATTATGCAAAAACCTGAACAAGCAAACCAACAAAATAGGCTTCAGGGAAACCTTTTCAATATTGAAACACCTTCAACACCTGAAAATTTTCGTCAAGAGGCCTCGGACAGAGAAAAACAATAACTAAAATGACAGATCTTCCATACATCGTTATAAAATCACTCGCAGAACGACCATTAGTTTTTCTTATCGACACAGGCGCTTCCAGATCACTTATGAATCCAGAATTTGCTACCCCTTCTAGAACTAGAAAACTTGCTCAACCACTTACCTTGACAACAGCCTTAAATTCGCATCAAATACTTGAGGAAGTCAGATACCCTGCATTTAAAGAATTTAACACGTCTGGAAATTTTTCCTTTTTATTGTTCAAATTTCACAATACCTTTGACGGAGTGATTGGGATGGATATACTTCAGCAAATAGGAGCAGAAATTGATTTGGTAAAATCGCAATTGAGAACGACGTTAACCCACTTACCCATTTGCTTTCAAAACAAATCAAATCCTCAACTATATATTTTCGAACCCGGGAGTGTAAAGATCATTCCAATGACAGTGAATTTGCAAAACGGCACATTTCTCACAGAACAAAAAAAAATTGCTCCGGATCTGTTTTCTTCTGAAGGATTGTATCAGGCCACAGATTACATCAGCTACATTGAAGTAGTAAATCATTCTGATTCCTTTAAACAAATTGACTTGAGCACGCCAATAGTAGTTGAAGAATGGCAACAAGACAATGTTATAGAATTTAATTTTTCCGATTATGCAAAATTACAAGACAAGCCGGACATTAATTTTTTTAAACAATTACATCTAGAACACCTTAATAAGGAAGAGTACATAGAATTAAAGAAACTTTGTTCAAAATTTAAAGACATATTTTATAATGAAGACACCAAATTAACTTTTGCCAATACGATAAAACATAGCATCCCAACTACGGATGACATCCCCATATACACCAAGCCATTCAGGTATGGACACTTCGAAAGAATAGAAGTTCAAAACCAAATAAGAAAGTTATTGGACATGAACATTATAAGAGATAGTTATTCCCCATGGAGCGCACCAGTTTGGTTGGTCCCTAAAAAGCAGGATAAAAACTTAAAAAAAGAGTGGAGATTAGTGGTGGACTTCAGAAAACTAAATGAAAAAACAGTTAAAGATAGATATCCTATGCCAGTTATTACCGATGTTCTCGATAAACTAGGAAAGGCCACTTATTTCTCCGCTTTAGATCTGGCTAGTGGTTACTATCAAATCGAAATGACGGCCGAAGACATGGCAAAAACAGCTTTTTCCGCGGAAGGTGGCCATTACGAATTCGCCAGAATGCCCTTCGGATTAACGAACGCTCCAGCAACATTTCAGCGAGTTATGGACAATGTGTTTAAGGAATTAATTGGCAAATGTTGTTTAATATATTTGGACGATATTATAATTTTCTCATCTTCGCTGCAAGAGCATATGCAAGACCTACATAAGGTTTTTTCCAAACTTCAGTCCACAAACCTCAAGCTGCAAGTTAAAAAAACAGAATTTTTAAGAAAAGAAATCGAATACCTTGGACATGTTATTTCAGCGGATGGCATTAAGCCTAACCCAAACAAATTAACAGCAATAAAAAATTTTACACTCCCCAAAACAAGGAAGGAAATTAAATCATTTCTAGGATTGCTAGGATACTACAGGAAGTTTATTCGTGATTTCGCAAGGATAACCAAACCCTTAACAGTACAGTTAAAAGGAAAAAAGACGGTTAAAATTGACCAAAATTTCGTCGATACATTCGAAAAATGCAAAACTCTTCTATGTAATGATCCTATCCTACAATATCCAGACTTTTCTAAACAATTTATTCTGACGACAGACGCTAGCAATGTAGCATTGGGAGCGGTACTGTCTCAAGGCAGTTTAGGAAGCGACAAACCTGTATCCTTCGCCAGCAGAACTTTGAACGATACCGAGCAGAATTATAGTACAGTAGAGAAAGAAATGCTGGCGATTATTTGGGCAATTAAATATTTTAGACCATATTTATTTGGCAAAAAATTCAAAATCGTTACAGACCATCGACCGCTGACTTGGTTAATGAATTTTAAAGAACCGGGCAGTAAACTTGTCCGCTGGAGACTTAAACTACTAGAGTACGAGTTTGAAATTGTTTATAAAAAAGGATCACAAAATGTCGTTGCAGATGCGTTAAGCAGAATGAATGTAGAAATGAATTGTAATGATATTGAAACATTGGAAAGCACAGCGGGTTCTACCTTTCATTCAGAACAACCAAACGACAATATTCAGATCTCAGAGAAACCACTTAATGATTTCAGACTTCAACTGATCCTTGGAGAAGGGCCGAACTCCGAGTCCTTTACAATAGTCCCTTTTAAAAATAAAATACGACGAACAATCATAAACCCAGAGTTCAACTTAGAAAGCATAGCCAAAACATTAAAAATTCTTCTAAAACCCAACAAAATCTGCGCAGTATATACAACAGACAGAATATTTAATTTAATTCAGAAGGCGTACTCACAATATTTTGCTCACAGTAATATTTATAAACTTGTTAAATGCAAGACATTGTTAACAGACCTGATAGGCATCGACAACCAAGAAGAAAAAATACGTGCGCAACACGAAAATTCGAATCATAGAGGAGCGGATGAAGTGACACTAAAACTCAAAAGAGAGTTCTATTTCCCAAACATGAATGAAAAAGTAAAACAGATAATTCAAAACTGTATTGTATGCAAGACTTTGAAATATGACAGAAACCCACCTAAACAAGCCTACCAAATAACAGAAACCCCAGATGGACCATTAAATATAGTACACACGGACTTGTATACTATAAACGGCCGATACGTAGTTACAATAATAGATAAGTTCTCAAAATTTGCGGCAGCTTATACTATCCCAACCAGGGATAGTATAAATATCACGAGGACTATTTTGCAGTTTATTCAAAATTTTGGCATACCAAAAAAACTCATTTGCGACCAAGGTGCCGAATTTCAATCTAACCTTTTTAAAAGTTTTTGTTCACAATATAACATAGATTTGCACACCACTTCGTTTCAGCAATCTTCAAGCAATGCTCCAGTTGAGCGGTTACATTCTACACTGACCGAAATCTATAGAATCATTTTAGACCGAAAATCCAAAAAAAAGCTCGAATGCAATCACGAGGAAATTTTATCAGAAACATTAATCACATATAATAACGCAGTCCATTCTGCTACTAAATTAACTCCATTCGAACTTTTCTCGGGAAGAACCCATCTTTTTAATAAAAATATTACATTTGATAACTATCATGACTATCTGACTAAATTAAATACATTTCGTAAAGACCTATACCCAAAAATTAAGAAACAAGTAGACCACGCAAAAAATTCTAAAATACAAAAACTTAACGAGGATAGACACGAACCACTCCCGGTTACCCCAAATCAAACTATACACAGAAAAGAAAATAGAAGGAATAAATTAACGGCAAGATTTACTCAACAAATAGTTCACGCTGACGCAGGTCCAACTTTGCTGACAAAAAAAAAAGCAAAAACTTCATAAATCAAAGATAAGAAGGAATATTAGTAGAATAGTCAATAAGGGTAGCAACATTACAGATCCGGACTTCACATCAACATCGAACACGACCTAAACAAAATAAGACTTTAAACTGACAACTACAAAAATAAAAACAAATGAAATTGAATTATTAAAAACAAAAAAAAAAAGGGTTGTTGCGGGGTTTTCGAATTATGCAGTACCACCCGTATTGAAACACAGCTCCGCAATTGTGTTTGTGGTAGGCAGTACTTTAAATTCCTGCGGATATATACATTTTTATTGGATTTAAAATGTCTTATGTTATAGTATCTTACTTTAAGTCCGCTCCAGTCGGCTCACAAATTCGAAAAGACCTTACTTAACAAAAGGGTTAACTTAAGGCGTGCTTTTTTATTTAATTATCGAGTCTTTATCGATCACGGCAGGGCTGCGAGCGATTACGAGGGCTTGACACTATGGCAGGCTGGGTGCCGCTGACGGCGCTGCCAACTCTGTCGTAACACTCCCCTTCGGTATATCGCGGTCGCGTTCTACCTCCTTTTTATCCTCGATCGACAGAACAGCTAGTTTGGTGGCCGGCCTGACATAGATACCGCCGGTGGTCTTCACTGTTGCGCTCCTTACGTGCCCGTCCTCGCTACGCCTCACTTCTAGGATACGTCCTTTCGGCCAGCAGGCTCTTGGGTTGTCTGTATCGCACACATACACGATGTCATCTACTTCCAGTGGCTTTGTATCTGTGAACCATTTGCTGCGGCGGGTCATTGTAGGTAAATATTCTCTCAGCCATCTTCTCCAAAATGCGTCTGCTAACTGCTGGGCAGTGCGCCAGCTCTTCTTTAGCAGCATTCCTTCTGGAGCCGGCTGTACCAGTGGCTTGCCTCCGTTGGATGAGCCCAGCAAAAAATGGTTGGGTGTGAGCGCCTCTTCATTCTCGGTGGCGATTGGGATGTATGTGAGGGGACGGGAGTTGACGATCATCTCTGCTTCCATTAGAACGCTCTTCAATAGTTCATCGGATGGTCGTATGTTGCCAAGAATGCTGCATATAGCTTCCTTCACGGACCTCACTAATCGTTCCCATGCCCCTCCCATATGTGGCGATGCTGGGGGTATGAATGCCCACTTCATATTTGGGCCAGTAAATTCTCTAGTCATGGCGTCTGCATCTAGGGTTAGCAGCGCCTTCTTCAGTTCAGTATTAGCGCCTTGAAAGTTGGTGCCGTTGTCACTCCATAGTTCCAGGGGCTGACCCCGTCGAGCGATAAAGTTTCGAACTGAAAGAATACAAGAATCTGTAGTTAGACTATACGCTACCTCCAGGTGTATGGCCCTAGTCGTTAGGCAGGTAAATAGAACGCCGTATCTCTTTTCGGATCGTCTGCCGACCGTTACCATCAACGGTCCAAAATAGTCCACGCCTGTGTAGCTGAACGCACGGTGAAATGCAGCCTGTCTCAATTTTGGAAGCATTGCCATAGGGGGAGGCATAGGCATCGTTTTTTGATTGCGGCATCTTTGACATGATTTGCGAATTCTAGCTAGCGCAGCCCTCAGTTGTGGAATCCAAAATCTCTGTCTCAGTTCGTTCACTACTGTCTCGTGATTCGCATGGTGGAACTTTGTGTGAGCATCTTCTACGATCAGATTGGTTATTTTACTCTTCTTCGGTAGTACGACCAGGTCCTGGCCATAGCTAAGCTTAACTCTCCCCTTCAGTCTGAGCACGCCATTTTCATCTATGTATGGACACAGCTTATACAAGGGGCTGGATCGTTCCAATCTTCGATTTTTCTGTAATGATGCTACCTCGCTGCCATATGCGTAGTCTTGTGCTACGGCCCAGAGCAGGTTCTCAGCATTCTTAAAATCTTCCTGTGTTGCCATTGCCATTGCAACGGCCGTCTTTGTCGTCTTGCTTCTCCATTTCCGGAGTGCCCACATCACTGTTGCTGTAACTCGCAGCAGTCGGCGCCATGTGGAGAAGCGATCTACGTCTATGAGCTGGCACTCGCCTTTGTTTATCGTTTCCTGGCACACTCCTATAAACTGTGCTTTTAGCTCCTCCATGGGCGTATCACTTATACTGCTCGGTTCCTTTGGCCAATTCTCGGGTCCGAGTTTCAGAAATGGTGGCCCGTTCAGCCATCGACTTGTGCTAGTGAAGTCTGGTGTCTTCTGCCATTTTGTGGCCTCATCTGCCACGTTCTCGGAAGTGGGTACCCAATACCAATCAGCTATTTTGGTTAGGTCCGTGATTTCACTCACGCGGAATGCTACAAACTGTCGATAACGGCGGTGATCTGAGCGAAGCCAGCACAACACTGTGCGTGAATCAGTCCAGTATATACGCTTTTCGTACTCAACGCTGTGGGTGTTAGCAAGTGTGTGTCCCAGCCGTGCTCCTAATGTTGCTGCCTGTAGTTCTAGCCTTGGTATTGACATTTGCTTCAAGGGCGCCACCTTAGATTTGCTACCCAGCAGACTGCAGTAAACCTCTGTACCTTTCGTCCAACGAATATAGCTGACAGCTGCATAACCTTCCTCACTGGCATCTACAAATGTATGCATCTCGACCTTGACATCTTTTAGTGGACCAGTCATGTTGTAGCATCGTGGAATTCGCATTGCTTCTACTTCTGGGATGAGCTTAATCCAACGTTGCCATTTGACCCATTGTGTTTCGCCGATTGATATATCCCAGTCACATCCAGATCGCCAGACTTCTTGGAAAATTATTTTCGCGTACATGATAAAGAATGAGAGCAGTCCTAGGGGGTCGTATATGGACATGATTATGCTCAGGAGTTCTCTCTTCGTGGGCCGTCGATGTCCATCAAGCAGCTCTCTGTTTCGATGCTTTACTGACACTCTAAAGGATAGCGTATCCTCCTCAGTGTTCCACCACATTCCTAGTACCTTTTCGCTCTTTAGCCCTGCTTCGTTGTCTAGATTCACCTCTGGCATACCTTTTACGCCTAGCGCCTTCAGAACAGACTTTGAATTTGAGACCCAATTTCGAATGCAGAAGCCTCCTTTTTCATGTATATAGCGCACGGCTTGGGTCAATTCAATAGCTTCTTCTTCCGTGTCGACGCTGTCTAGCATATCGTCTACGTAATGGCTTTCTAATATGCTCATAACCGCTCTCGGAAGATTCTTTTTAAACTCCAGTGCGTTTCGGTTTTTTATGTATTGGGCGCTGCTTGGTGAGCACGTGGCTCCGAACGTCATAACTTGCATAGCGTACCTCTCCACTTCTTGTGTAATCGGGTCTATGAATATAAAGCGTTGAAACTTCTGATCTGTTTCACATATTCTCACCTGATGAAACATTTCGGCAATGTCTCCTCCAACTGCAACAGGTCTTTCTCTAAATCGACGGAGTATTGTTACCAGTTGTGTCAACTGATCTGGTCCTTTCAGCAGCATGTCATTTAATGATAACCCAGACGTTTTTGCTGCGGCATCCCATACTATGCGCAGCTTACCAGGTTTATTCGGGTTTACTACCGGAAAAATTGGTAAAAACCAATAAGGCCTCTTGGTCGCTTCCGCCTCTGACAGCACCTTTACATAGCCCTTTGTTATGTATTCATCGATTTTCGCTCTCATCTGGGTCGCCAAGTCAGGTTGCCGCTTCAACTTCTCCTTCAGGCAATGTGCTCTCTTTAATGCAGTTGGGAGACTGTCGGGCAAATTATGATCTTTGTATCTCCATAGAAGTCCGGTCTCGAACCGATCTCCAATGCGTTTTGTGTTCGCCTCCAGTTGTTGCTGTGCACGTTTATCCTCCTCAGATAGCAATGCTTGCTCCTGACCGAAGCCTAGATCTCTTTGCTCATTCCAGATGTGTTGCTTTAATAGTTGTAGAACTTCGTTATCTACTGTCTCTTGGCAGCCACATATGTGAAATGAGTGATACTTCATCACCTTGTTGTTCACCGGTACTCCTCCTTTGACCGTCCATCCCAATCTGCTCTTCTCAGCTATAGGACCAGCCCCAGCGCCTTCGTGGGTTTTGAATGTTCGTCCAAGGCCACAATTGTTTAGCCCGATCAGTAATCGGGGTACTGCTTTCGAATAACTCGTCAGTGGCAGTGAGCGCAGATGTTTGTATTTCTTTTGCATGGCTTCCGCGTTAAACGTCTGTGATGGCAGACCAAGACTTTTCACTGAGTGTACTCCGCGCAAGGCATGGACTCGTGAGCTGCCTATCCCGGATATCTGTAAATCTGCTTTCACCGACTCTTCCTCAGTACGATGCATTCCAGCGGTCCACTGCATGCAGATTGGTTGGTGACTTCCTCGTACTCCTAACTCGTGTAGGAGGTGCTCTTCTATCAGCGTGATTGATGAACCATCGTCGATGAATGCGAATGTTTCAACCACTTTTTTATCGCCATACAGTGTGACTGGCAGCATTCGAAATAATACGGACGATTGGCATTGTTGATGGGCATTGCAACTGGCCCTTACAACCGTGCCATGTTGATGTATAAGTGAGTGGTGATCCTCTTTGCAGCCCATAAAGCCGCAATGCTTATTACTCCGACAATCTCTTTTCTTGTGCGGTCCTAGACATCTCCAGCAAAGCTTAAAGCGACGGACTATCTCCAGACGGTCTTTGACTGACCTATTTTTAAACGCTTCACACTCTCCGGTTGATGGGCACATTCCGTGGCATACTATGCACTGCATTGCCTTTAGATTGTCGAAGTGCGCATTTAGCACTCCTCGTTTTCTATTTCCATGCCATGGACTGGGAACCATCACACTATTGGCACCCTGTGCCACCTCGAACAGCCACTCATTAAACTCGACAAGTGAATGTTCACCAAGCTTCATTTTATGTATGCCCCAAAAGGTCTGTAGCATACCTGGTAGCTTCGCAACCAACTCCCGCTCTAATTCAGGATTGTTGAGGTAGTTGTCCATATTACTGGCTTTCATCGTGGCGCATACGTTTTGGACTTCTACTGCAAAGTCCACGAGATTCTCCAATCTATTGTCTCTTATCGGTGCAAACTCCTTTATTTGAGTAAGCAAAACATCTATAATCAATTCCGGTCTGCCGAACCTCATCTTTAGCGTTGATATTATCGTCGGCACACAGTCGGCGTGTAGCAGCAGGCTTTTCACTGCATTTTTGGCCTGCCCATCCAATGCGTGTCGCAGCCGCATTAGATTCTCGGCATCAGAGAACCTGCACAGATCCGTTGATTGATTAAAACTTGCCAGAAATAGAGCCCAGTCCTCCGGCCTTCCAGTAAACTTTGGTAGCTCAGCCACGATGCCTTTTCTTGCTGCCAAATGCTCCGCCGAAAGGAGTTGCCCATTTCTCTCTGAATTGTCTCGGTGCTGCGAGACATCGCAGTTTGTCGCAAGCTGTCCTCGTCTAGAGTTCCGTGAATCGGCAATTCTTTTCTCTAATTCCGTATCCCAGCCACCTAGAACTGATCTTTGTTGCGTCCCATCTGCGATTGCACACGTGCTGGATGCCCGAGGCGCCTTATCTGAAAGCTTTTCATGCACCTCTTCTGGTGGATCGAACACGTGGTTACTATAGTTGTGCGCGTGCCGCACGTTTTGTCCTTCTAACATTAACCCGAGCAATTCCATTCGTTTCTCGAGTAGTGTTTGCCTTCTTTGCAAGATGTACTCTTCTTCTTCTAGTAGCTGCAACTGAGCTCGCAGGCGCTCGTTGTCCGTTGAGATTGGCAACACTTTACTATTTTTTGCCCAATCCTTTACAACGCCCTGGTCCTCGATGCTTGGCTTAGCTTTGAGCACTGAGTCTTGCACTTTTCCTGATTCAGCCGCATTGATACATGCTTCGCAGTACCACATGGCTCCTTCTTTCCTGATCGCTGTACACCTTTCATGACATCTCACAATACATAAGCTGCCGGTGCAGCTCTGCATTGTTTCATCATCCTCGTCGGAACAGGCAATGCAGTTGTGAGGTGAAGTTCGGATGCTACTCGATCCAGGCGTCTTTGGAGACATCATTTTAAGGTTAAAGAATTTAAAGAAATGTTGCGGGGTTTTCGAATTATGCAGTACCACCCGTATTGAAACACAGCTCCGCAATTGTGTTTGTGGTAGGCAGTACTTTAAATTCCTGCGGATATATACATTTTATTGGATTTAAAATGTCTTATGTTATAGTATCTTACTTTAAGTCCGCTCCAGTCGGCTCACAAATTCGAAAAGACCTTACTTAACAAAAGGGTTAACTTAAGGCGTGCTTTTTTATTTAATTATCGAGTCTTTATCGATCACGGCAGGGCTGCGAGCGATTACGAGGGCTTGACACTATGGCAGGCTGGGTGCCGCTGACGGCGCTGCCAACTCTGTCGTAACAATTAGTATAAATGTAACCTTAAGAAATTTGGAAAAGTTTAAAAAAAAAAAATAAAAATAATAGGAATAATGAATATAAGATAAAAAAAATAAAAAAAGAAAATTAGATTAATAAGTTTAAGATTCAGATTTATCTAAAGGCAAAAAAAAAAAAAAAAAAAAAAAAAAAAAAATTTTCTAGAAACATTAATGAATTACGAAAAACTGTATCGATTGTTAGAAGTAAGATAAAATTCAGGAATAATGAAATTCTCCTTAAGACACCAATATTCAAGCAAAAAGAAATTGTATTCTGTAAAATCAGTATTAATATTAAGATTATTTCATTATCTGTAAACAAACTACCTATGTAATTGCTTATAAGGCTATCAACAAAAATCTTCAACTGAACAAACAAAAAGAAACAAATCAGAAAAAGCTATAATTTCAATCTATATAAGACATAAACAAAATTAAGTCAAACCAAATGCATACCAAAATAAACTACAATAAATGTCAACTAGAAATTAAGCCTAACAGCGATAAGATATTAACAGTCCAAGTATTTTAGATGTCAAAAAAAAAAAAAAAAAAAAAAATGTAAAGTTCATCATGACACAAATATATAGAATATATAATATATACCTGGACAAACAAGCACAAACTGCAGCTTCAAAAAATTAAACTACATCCATGGACAAAATAATAGATTATCGTCGTCAGCTTATGCCTACAGATGTTCCAAACGATAGGCCAGTGTTCCTCGTTCAACCCATACATTCGTCACGGGCCTCACTCCGTACTAGGGGGGGAGGAGTTACCATAGCAACGACGACCTTGTCCTTCATCTCGAACTCATCGCTACCCTGTGCATAGCAACGAACGGGATCGTAAGCACCGACAAATAAGAAACATCTAAGGAAGCTTTCGTCTCTACCTGCGACCATCAACTAACGGGATCAAAAGCTCTACCGTCTAACCGTAGAGGCATACATAACTAATTTGAATAAAAAGCTCATTCAGTCTGAGTTGTACCACCTACCTACACAGTCGGTCGTTTAATTTATCCGGATAGAAAAAAAACCACTGTACAGTAAAAAAACAAGACCAAATTCATCAGTACATAGACCTCCCACCGTCTCGAGCTAAGGCACTTGGTAACTCGCGCGATGACCGAAAGAATATCTTCAAATGTTGAGTATTTAGTGAACTATTAAATTTCAATGATAAAAAGGCGAGAATTATTCACGTTATAATTATGTTTTATTTATGCTGAAGCTTGGTTGAATACCTTGCTTGCATGTACCAACGAACGAACCAAAACCAATGTGCTAATGCTGAAGCTGGGCCGATTGCCTAGCTTGCAATATACTAAAGCGAGATCGAAACAAGATAAAAGCCCGTACAAGAGAACTTATATGTAAGCTTAAGCGAAAGTAAGCACAAAGAAGATGACAAAGTAGACAGTGCAATAACGCATGATGCTGCTTAATTATCTATACATATTTTGAACTAACTATAATAGTTACAGTGTTTGGCGGGATTTTTAAATGCGAAAATATTTATGATAGGTTTGTTGTGGCTGTCCCGAACAAACTCCCCCCGTTGAAACCCTAACCGAATCCTTAAGGAGCAGGCGGCAGAGTTTGTGTACAGCCCTTTTGATTACACCAGACGCAGTTTTTTAATGAATTTGTAAATAAAGCCAAAAACTCGCTGCATTAATCCGAAACTGCTGACCATTTTAGAGCTGGCAGCTAAGTTCAGTTGGAGAGACCAGACCATTAACACATTTTTTCGCAACTCCAGGGTGGGCTTCTCTGAAGGATATTGGGTAGGCCAATCAGCACGAGATCTAACCAAATATGCTGGACCATAAAACCACAACTTGGGATGAGCCAGGGCATCGGCGTGGGCGTCTCTGGATAGAATGCCAGCAGGGCTTAACGATATTGGAACATGACGCCATTCTACGCTGCTACTAAAATCCTGAATAGTAGCCACTCGGTTTGCCACAAATGTGTTGCAACGAAAGGGCTCTTCTCGAATCCACGCAAGTGCTACTGTAGAGTCAGACCGGCATTAAGTCGGTCCTTTAAAGATGCCCATCTGTTTGACTTCGGATACAAATTTGGCTTCAGGACTCAAAACAAATCTGGGAAAAGAGAGAAATGGTATATTAAGAAATCCATTGCACATTTCGTGGCAGGTCGTGTGACATTCCAGAGGTTGGCTCTCATCCCATGATAGTCGGTTTTTAAATAGGTGTTGCAAGTATATTTTTGCCTTCGTAATCACCGGTCCAAGCAGCTCAAGAGGATCGTAGAATCGTGTAATGGCGGAAATGACCGATCGTCTATAAGGTATGGAGTCTGCAGGAGGCATACAAATACAGTCCTTTTTGAAATGGCCTTCAGACTCTTTTTCTTCCTTGCTTCTTGGATGAGCAGCCTTCTCACAGCATTCCATTTCCCAGAATTTTCTGACCGACTCTTCCAGGCGATAATCAATATGATCCACGTCCTTCTGCATAACCACTAGCGATTCACCTGAAGTTTGATCATTTCCTCCAGCTACAACCCAACCAAGACGAGTCTTCTGGAGAAGTGGGCTAATTTTAATTTGGCCAACACAAAGAAGATCATAGAATAAGCTGGCACCAAGTAAAAAATCCACTCGTTGAGGCTTGTAAAAGAACGGATCAGCCTATTCGATATTGGAAGGAATTTCCCATCCCTTAATGTCCACATCAATGTTGGGCTGACAGCCAGTGATAGTTGGCACTACCACAGCAGTGAAAGCGGCGGCAAACTGTGAGGTTCTGGATTTTAGAAACACATTTGCAGATGATTTATTTGTGGAAACGGCCACATCTCCAAGTCCTGAAATAAAGACCGAGGACTTTTTTTTTTTAATTACAATTGATGTGCAATATGCTCCGTGATATGGTTTAACTGACATCCTGAGTCAAGCAATGCTCTACAAGGCACGAACAAACCATCTCGATTACGCACGAGGACAACAGCGGTAGCCAGAAGCACCACATCAGAGGGGAAAACTTGGGCATAAAGAGAAGTGGATGGAACATCACATGCTCCATTCGAAGATGATGACGGCGGTGAGCCAGGTTGTAGCACTTCAAAATGAAGCAGCGAGTGATGCCTTGATCCACAAGAACGGCAATTCCCAGCACTGCAAAATTTGGTTTGATATCCTGGCTTCCAGCAATTGTAGAATGTCCCAATTTTTTAACCTCCACATGAATATATTCCGTGAGTAAGCTCCTCACAAAAGGCGCAACTAGGACCTGAATTTACCTGAGTTGCAACAAAAGACCTTCTGGATTGGCTAGTACCCTGATTCGATGGGCTAATACTGGTCTTATGCAAGCTCATGGAATGCTGAACGCCTTCCCGCTCTTGACACCGATTGCCCAAAAATATGTAGAAGTTGCCTGCAGACGGCAACGATTCCTTATAGTTCATTGCGGCATGCCTTTCCCAATTAGATTGCGTTCCAATGTCGAGTTTTTGCAATAAGGTAAAAATCACAATTGAATCCGCGATTTCGTTGGGACTGCCCAGCGACTCCAAGGCTCGTCTGTGAACGTTGAATTTATCAGAAAAGTCCCTCAGCTTCCCAGATTTTGAAGACTGCACTCTCTTTAAGCCAAGGATCTCCTTGATGTGTACCTGAAAAACTAAACGCTTGTTATTAAATCTTCGCTCTAAAATTTGCGATGCAATTGTATCATTATCGCTGGAGAGGTCCAAAGCTCGAATCGCTTCCAACGCTGATCCTGACAACGCCGATCGCAAATATCTAAATTTTTCTATTTTGCTTAAACCGCATTCTTGGTCAATAATAGAGTTGAACATTGACCTAAACTCCACATATTCGGAATATCCTCCAGAAAAGTTTGGCAGCTTGAGTTGAGGCAGTCGCACTCGACAAGAGTATTCAGCACCACTGGGTCCAGTTGGTTGATTCAAGATTTCCTGGCAAAGTGTAGAGGATGGCAAAATTTGTCGTCTCTTCAACTGGACTCTGAGGCGGGACTTTAGAGCGACAATTAAGCAGTCCAAATTTTCTCGCAATTCACTTCCGATTTCGCTAAGATCCAGCTCCTCCAAAGCATCATAGGGCAAATTGAAAGATGCATCCATGCGATCTATCAGCAGCAACTATTGAGTGGCTAAATGACAGATCCAATCAAGAATTGGCAAGAATTGACGCAGCCTTGCGTTTATAAAATTTTGCCTTCTGAGCTTCAGGCAATAAAGGCACGGGTGAAATGGTATCGTCTAAAGTGTTTTCCATATTTTATAATTATTTGTTGCGCGCACTGTACGTCACAAAATCAATTGTCTTTACCGTTTATTTCACGTCACCAACTGTTCTTATGTGTTCACTGAACTCAAACTGCTTAAATATAAGTTAACTCAAAAAGAGTTTCAATTAAAAGAAATATATTTTTATGACCATAAGGTCTTTATTAATTAATCGCAAAAACAGAACTGATTTTAGTTTTACAAATTTGTCCCTACCTAACTTCGCCCGCCCAGCTATGCTGCTGGCTTCGGTACTGCTTTCCACCTATGCTGCTGGCGTCGGTGCTGCTCTGCTTCAATTATTGCTGCACTCGTTGGCTATGCTGATTCTCACAGAAATTGGGCAGACGCTACGTCTGCACTTTTATGTAGTGCAGGTGCAACGTATGTTTTGCAACCGGACGCTCGTGCGACCCCAAGTACCTTTGTTGACGAGCGTTGCGCGAGCGGATACGCGTGCAGCTCCAAATGTTCTTATCAAAACATTTGTGGTGTTAACTCTTCCACCTTCAAAAACGAACGTCCCTGTTCGTTCTGGTCGGGTACATTGATTATGACAGGGGTTTCGGTAATGTTGATTTTTTCCCTCGTCTTGATCGTCATTCGGATTAGGGCCAAGATGATAATGATAGTAATAACGCCTCCTAAAGATTTGTCGACCAGGTGTGATGTCGTCTTCAGTAAACTTATTGTCTTGGTGTTTTTGGCATTTAATTCTTTCATCAGCTCCAGTAATAATTTCTCTTCGACTTGGGTGATGGCGTAAACGGCATCTTTGGCTTCAAATTTTTGACCCTTTGTTTCTATGGTGGAATTGTTGTAGGTTACGAGGAATGTACCGTTGAGGTTGGTGTTCGTTCCGTCTATATTTATTGTGCCCGTGAAGCTCTTCAGCAGGATGGTCCCTGGTAGTAAGTCTTCCACCTGTGGGATGTGTTGGTTATTTGTTCTGGTGCAGTTGGCAGGTTTCCCTTTTAGTAAGTTTGGTAGGCAGGGCGAATTGCTTATTTCTCTTATATTTCTATGTTTACAAATAGTTATTTCATTATATTTATTACAGTTTACAATTTTTGAGAAAAGTTTTTCCTTACATTTAATTATATTTTCACTTTCTATTTTATTGACATTGTTGAGATACCAATGATTTTTGGCAACTATTTCAATAAAAACACACGAAGAAATTTAAGTTTGATCAATGTTTAATTTATAGCCAAGATCACGCGACCGTTTGCACATACAGCTAATCGAATAGTAAAAAATGAATATATGTATATGCTGCACTCAGCAGAAGGCCAAGGGCAGCTGTGCGAAAAATAGTGCAAAAGAAGTAACAAAAATGAGAGTTTTAGGTTTGACAATTTAAGAGACAATTTAAGAGAGTTTGAATTTGATTTAGGCAAACAATAGAAATTTATGATGCGTTTACTGCTGCTGCGCCTGACATACTCCCCCCGTTGGAAGCCTGTCTTTCAACATCATCAGAAAGGGGCAGCAGGCATAGTTTATTCACAGCCCTTCTTGTGGATCCTACTGCAGTTTTGAGCTCTGCAACGCGGCATTCGCCATCCTTTCCATGTATCAAAGTCGTCACTCTTCCTAAAGCTCAGCGCATGGGTGGGAGATTTTCGTCCTTTATGAGAACCACGTCATTCACCTTCAGGCGTCGATCAGGACTACGCCATTTGGCACGCTGTTGTAGAAGTGTGAGATATTCCTCACGCCAGCGATTCCAGAACTCTTGCTGTAATTGAGTTACACGCTGCCAGCCATCAAGTCGGTTATAATTGAGCCTGGTCAGATCGGGCTCAATAACAGTACCTGGAGGGGCACCAAGAAGCAAATGGGCAGGAGTCAGGACATCCAGGTCAGCAGGATTTTCTGAAAGTGAAAGTAAGGGGCGAGAGTTAATCACTACCGAGATCTGGCATACAAGGGTACGGAGCTCATCAAATGTGAGGATGCAGCAGCCAACCGAGCGATAGAAGTGATGCTTGGCAGTTTTCACTGCAGCCTCCCATAATCCACCAAAGTGAGGAGAACGAGGAGGGATAAACTGCCAGTCGATGCTATCGGCGAGGCAGAACTGATGAACCGCTTTCATATGAGGCTCACTCAGCAAGAGCTTCTTCAGATCCGACAGCTCATTTTTGGCTCAGACAAAATTAGTGGCGTTGTCTGACCAAATTAGACTGGGTTTCCCGCGAGTGGCAACGAATCTTTTGAGAGCGCCAATAAAGGATGCTGTTGTCAAATCCTTGACCAAATGGACTGCCTTGCTCGCGAAACAGATAAATACGCCAATGTAGCATTTGATGGGAGACCTAGTGCGAACCTCTGATTTATAAAGAAACGGGCCGCAATAGTCGATTCCAGAGATGGCCAATGCACGAAAACCTTCAAGACGCTCCTTTGGAAGATTGGCCATGATAGGTTCCAGAACTGTTGGCTTGGCTTTAAAATACACCACACACTTGCTAACCGCCTTTGAAACAGTTCTCAGACCTCCAATTGGCCAATACTGAAGACAAACTTTAGCCAAGAGTGCGCGGGGTCCCGTGTGCAAATTAGTTCTGTGAGTGTGCGTAATTATAGCAAGGGTAATTGGATGGCGACGAGGCAGGATAATTGGATGTTGAGCGTCATATGGAAGCGATGAATTTCCAAGTCGCCCTCCAACTCGTATGAGTCCAGAATCGTCAATGAACGGCAACAAGGAAGCAATTGAACTTGATTTCTTAACGGCACCATTTGAACGTAGATCTTTGATGTCCTCCCATAAATTGGATAGCTGAATTACTCGTAAGAGCAGATAAGTACCACGATGCACGTCGGCAATGTTGAGTCCGGGATGTTTTTTCCGATTAATGAATTTATACATGTATCCAAACACGCGCTGCATGGAGGGGAAAGAATTTAAGTACTTGAGTCCTTGGGTGATATCCATATAAGGAGATTTAATTAGCAACAGCCTTTTCCGCAACTCAAGTGCGGGCTTTTCCGGAAGGACGCGAGCAGGCCAATTATCACGCTTGCCAAGGAGATAGGTAGGCCCATTAAACCAAAGTGTTGACTCAGCCAGCACCTCAGGAGTCGCTCCTCTAGACAGTATATCAGCAGGATTGCAAGCCGTGGGAACATGGTGCTACTCCATGTCAGACGTAAGCTCCTGAATAGATGTTATGCGATTCGCTACGAAGACGTTGAATCGGAAGGGCTCATCATTGATCCAAGAAAGTGCAACGGAGGAATCTGTCCAACAGTAGTATTGGCCCTTAAAAATATTCATGTTTGAAATTCATGCATCATCTTGGCCAGCAATACAGCTCCACACAATTCCAACTTTGGTACCAAAAGAGTTTTTAAGGGGGCGACTCGGGATTTTGAGCAAAGTAGATGGCTCCCTGGTGTGCGACCTTTAGAAACAATGTAGATGCAAGCTCCATAAGTTTCCTCACTGGCATCGCAAAATCCATGGACTTCCAGGCTGGCATCTTCCATTATTACAACTTTTGGAAATGAAAGTCGTGAGACACTCTGGAAACTATTGCATAATTCGATCCAGGAAGTATGTCGAGCCAAAGGTAAGCTCTCATCCTAAGTCAGCTTATCCTTGCAGAGCTGTTGAAGAAAGACTTTACATTTTGTAATAACTGGCCCTAGAAGGCCAAGTGGATCATAAAAGCGAGCAATGGTGGCCAAGACGTAACGCCTACATGGCTTGCCACTCGTATCTAACGAGGACAAGGAAAACAAAAGTTGATCGGATGCCGGATCCCAAGCAAGGCCAAGAGTTTTTGTGATGTCACTTCCATCGCTAAACTTCAAGAATTTTTCCTGTTCCTCAGAAGCAACATCTCTAAGGACCTCTGGATGGCTGGAGCACCACTTTCGGAGCCTGAAGTTGCCTCGAGAAAGAAGATTGGCAGTTTGGTGCATTTTATCAATAACTTCCTGAACTGAATTGCCTCCAGAAATGAAATCATCCACGTAGAAATCTTGGAGCAGTGCAGCTGCCCCAACTGGAAACGAATCCCTTTCATCATATGCCAACTGATGCATTGCACGAACAGATAGAAATGCTGCTGACTTTGTGCCATAAGTAACATTATCCAATTTTTACACATCCAGATCTCTATCTGGTGCATCCCTCCATAAGATGCATTGCAAATAATTATCAGGCGAACTTACTCTCACACAACGATACATTTTGCAAATGTCTCCTGTGAGAGTAACCAGATAAGTGCGAAAGCGTATAAGAATGCTAATCAGCTTCGGTTGAATAACAGGTCCTGCCATCATGACATCGTTGAGGGAATAGCCAGATGAAGTTTGAGCAGAGCCATCAAAAACTACTCTTAGTTTTGTTGTAGTGCTATCCTCCTTATATACACAATGATGCGGCAGGAAATATTTGCAGAGAGTAATAGACGTAGGAGCAACTCGAGACATATGGTTTAAGTTAAGATACTCCTTAATGAAGGTAGTATATTCGACGCGCAGGTTTGGGTGCCTTCCAAATGAAGGAATCGACGGTATGCTTGATTGTATGACTCTCCAAGTGAATCAGCAGTGAGCTTCAAAGGCAGGCGTACAGAGTATTCACCAGTAGACAGACGAGTAAAATTGTCAACGAAATGCTTCTCGCATTCCCTTTCCTCTTTGCTGAACCTTGGGCCGGTGACATTACAAGTTTCTATTTCCCAAAATCGGCGAAGCAGTTCATCGAGACTGGCATCCATTTGCAGGGGTTCATCATCTTTGTAGTTCTGAGCAGCCATAAGCGATGTGTTGCGCAGTCTTTCACCACCACCTGAAACTATCCAGCCCAACCGAGTTTTCTGTAGTACGGGCAATCCTGGAACCAACTTAATTTGACCAATACACAACAGTTCGTAAAACAGGCTGGCACCAATGAGAATATCCACTCGCTGAGATCGATAAAATGCAGGATCAGCTAGTTCGATATTTGAAGGTATTTTCCAATTTGTGATATCAAGGGCTATACTTGGCTGGCTGTCGGTGATCGTTGGAGTATTCGGAGATTCTAGATTGCATGCAAATGTTAACAGTGATGCCATCAGTTGCGACGCAAGTGTCGCCAAGACCAGAAACCGTTGCTGAAGATTTGGTTTTCTTTAGCTGAAGTTCATGAGCAAGCCGAGATGTAACAAGGTGTAGCTGAGATCCAGAATCTAGTAAGGCTCGGCAAGGAACCAATGAACCTGAGCGATTTTTAATGAGAATGACTGCAGTGGCCAGGAGCACCACATCAGTCTGGAGACTTTGGGCAGCAAGAGAGGTGGATGGTTGCGGTAATGTTGCAATAGAAGTATTTGGCACTGCTTCAGAAATAGAAGAAACAAGGGACGAAGCATTTCCTTGGGATGCATCTGGATGCAGTAGGGTGTGATGGCGTGATCCACAGACGCGGCAATTCCCTGCATTGCATGTACGGGACTGGTGTCCTTTTTTAAGACAGTTGAAACAAAGAGCGAGCCTTTTAGTTTCATTCTGACGAAGGTCAGATGAGCAACTTAAAAAATTACTACATGAGTAGATCCCATGGCCAGCGATTTCACAAACTGGGCAGCCAATTTGGTTAGTTTCGGATGCAATGAAGGCCTTTTTACTGGGGTTAGTATAGTTTTTTCCCACCTGAGAGCTAGGCGAGTGAGAGCCCATAGCGTGCTGCATGCTTCCCAACTTCTGGCATCGCTCTTCCAAGAATGTAAAAAACTCTTCTGCAGTAGGTATATTGTCCTGTGTCGCATTCTCCTCCCAATTGGTTTGAGTCACAGGATCCATTTTCTGGAGCAGAAGGTGCACAATCATGCATCCAGATATTTGGGCTGAAGTTCCTAATGACTCCAAAGCTCGCATGTGTTGAGTCAGCTTATCGGAAAACTCCCGAAGTTTTACAACTGATCCAGTTTCCACTCTCTTGAGCCCAAGAATCTCTCTGATGTGTGCCTGAAAAACAAGACGTTTATTATTGAAACGTTTATTTAAAATGTCCAGAGCCACACGATAATTGGGACTGGAGATTTCCAAAGATCGAACCGCATCCAACGCCGGGCCGTTCAGACATGAACGCAGATGCTGAAGTTTTTCAATTCCATCCAAATCGGGATCCTTATCTATCAGCGAATTGAACACTGACAGAAAATCCGCATACTCCGTGTATCCACCAGAAAATGTGGGCAGCTTAATTTCGGGTAATCGCGTTCTGTGAACCCGACCAACGGTGACATTCGATTGATCAAGAGTATCGGCCGGCCGGAGGGTGGAGGAGAGTAGCTTTTGAGACTGACATTTCTCAAGATGTACTCTTAACCGCGACTTCACAGATATCACCAGCATATCAAAGTTTTCACGCATTTCACTACCTATCTCGTCATAATCAAGCTCTTCCAAATCATTATGAGCTAAATCGAATGACGTTTGCAGCTGGTCGAGAAATTCCAATCTAACTGTTAACTCAGCTGATTGGAATGAAATTATTTTCTCTGGTGCTAATGCTGTATCAAGTCGGCTGGCACTTTTGAAAATAGAGTCAACTTTACGTTTTAAATGACGCACCTTATCCACCGAAAGGGTCACTGTGTTTTCCATCTCACTAGGCAGTTTTGAAACACTAGCACAAATCACTTTATTTGGCTCAGCTGAGCAACAGAATATGTTCAAATCGCGAAGAAACTGCTGTACAGGCAAATGACAAGAGTCGGTTTGTATGAATTAAACGAGACTTTTATTTCGTTTATAAAAAAATAATTTTATTGTTGACAAAAGCAGTGTTGCCTTAAGACTATCAATTTAAGACTGATCAAAAACTGAACTTATTCTACCTAATAAATCCCTACTTATACCAGACTTGCTGGCAGAGGCATTGGCTGTGCCGTCGGCTTTTGGTGTTGTAACTTCCTGAGTCGGTGAGAACGCTGATCGCTGTAAGTTGCTCAATTCTTCCAAGAAGTGTTTTCGGCGGAAAGTGCAGGTGCAGCGCGTGGCTTATGGCGGATGTTGGCCAGACCCTAATTCAGCAGGTTACTCCACGCTTACGAGTGCACGTGTAGGGCACTGCTTGGGAACGAAGTAATTTGTGGTGTTAACTCTTCCTCCTTTAAATTCGAACGTCCTCGGTCGATAGGGGCTGGGCTGAATTCTGTCGTCTTTCGCTTTGTAAGGTGCCTTATTAGAAGTGCACCCAGAATCAGTAATATTGCAAATATGATGATTACGTCATTGATGTGGGATGACGTCTTTAATAGGCTGATAGCATGGGTGTTGTTGACGTGTAGCTCTTTCATCATCTCCAGTGTTAGTATTTCTTCGTATTTTTTCAGGGTTTCTTCTGGCTGGAGAATCGCTGGCAGTGGTGTGTAGTCCACATGAATATCGGCCGCATATTTTTCACCGTTGATCTCTACTGTGCTATTGGAGTACTTGATGACATAAGTCCCATTTAGCTCTATGGGCTCGTTGTCGAATTTTGCCATTCCTTTGAACTGATTTAATATCATCACGCCGGGTTGAATTATGTCGATATTGGGGATGTGTTGATTATTTATCTTCGTGCACGTAGCCAATTTGCCTTTTACTAAGTTTGGTATGCAACTAGTGTTACTTATGTCTATTATATCTTTATGTCTACACAAATTTACTTGGTTGTATGTTTTGCAAATATTTTTTTCAATGAAAATCTTATTCTTACATCTAATTATATTTTCGTTTTCGATTTTGTTAACAATATTTCCTTTCTTTATCGGTCTTATTAATAATTTTTCGCATATTTCAATTTCTGTCATTGGAATTTTTATAATGTAAATTAAGGTTGAGCCTGAACTGGCAATATTGACGTCGGCAATTTGCATAGCGTCTTCAAGGTTTATAAATGGAATTTTATCTTTTTCGATTATTTCAATTATTTTCTTAATTTCTTTATTGCTTAATATACTTGGATTATTTATATCCGCTTTTGCCCATTGGATGGCATGTTCTAAATTTGTTACTTCTTCTTTTAATATTTTTATCTGATAAGATATAATTATGTTTATGTCTCTTTGTGTATTTTTTTCATACCCTATTCCGTTTGACATGTATTCTAGTTTTTTAGTTATATTATTTATCTTTTCAATCATTAACCTGTTTATTATGACTTGATTATTATTATTTTGAAGTGCATTATTAAGCTTTTCCTTTATTATTTCGAAGTCGCTAAAGTCTGGGGAACCCACTATCCACTTCCAAGTGGCTCCTAAGGCATCTATATGTCTTTTTCTTTTATTTTTGATTTTTAGATTGTCCAGCATGTGCTGAGTCCCATGAATCTCTTCTTCAATGTATGGGTGTATTGCTTCGGATGGACTAATGCTTTTTCTGAATGTTGAATTAATGAAGTCCAGTGTCTTTTGATATTCGTCAAGGTTTATTACGTGTACAATTCTGTAGGTGTCGTTTTGGACTTTGGCTAGTCCAGTAGTCATGGTAATAGTCTCGGAGTTTGAATAGTCCATTACCTGGACGTCTGCTGCACAAGCAACGAATATGCTTCTGGAAAAGTTAATTGCGTATGAGACCTTTATAGATAGTTCTACCAGATTCTGTTACTACTGTAGTGTTCTTGTCTTCCTTTACTATTTCTTCTTTAAATTGGGGAGACAATTTGGTTCCTAATCTTTTATTAATTTTTACAAATATTTTATCTCCTGGGGTATATTGTTTTATTAAGTGCTTGCTTTTGTTGTGGTAATCTAAATCTTGTTGTTGTTTTTTCTCTATTTGATTAGCTGTATTTGATCTTTCTAATTTCAATAATTCTGGGACATTTGCTACCTTTCTACCAAAGAATAAATCTACTGGTTTTCTTTTTGTTGTGGAATGTATTGAATAATTATAATTGAAAATTGATCTTTCGAGAAGGTCGGTAAATGAGGTATGAATTCTTTCTGCTTTTATGCATCTCATTATTTCTGTTAATGTCGAATGAAATCGTTCGACCTGACCGTTGGCTGAGCTATTGTATGGGGGTGTCTTGTAGACTTTAATTTTGAACTGATCTTCAAGCATGTGTAGAATCGGACCTGAGCTTAGGGATTTTTCGTTATCAATCACAACATTTTCGGGAACGCCAAAATTTAGCAAAATCTCTTTGAGCGGTTGTTTCACGTCTTGAGATGCTCTTGAGTTTACGATTTTTACCTGGGCAAATTTTGAATATTTGTCGATTGCAGTTAGTATGGTTTGTTTGTTTGTAAGGTATAAGTCGATATGTATTATTTGTCCTGGGTATTGTGGTATAGGAGTACTTTGCAACATGGGCTTATTTGGATGTCTCTCATACTTTTGTTCTTTGCATATTCTACATTCTTTGATAACTTTTTCTATCTTTGCCCGCATCTGAGGAAAATAGTATTTTTGTAAAATTTGTTCTTTGTTTTCTACACTATTCCTATGCGCGCGTTTGTGCTCATTAATGATGACTTCTTCTTGAGCTGTACAGTCGGTAAGGTCTGTAACCATTTTACTGGAGAATCGAATCCTATAAGAACTGAAGTGTATTGGATATATTTCCTGAATTTGGCCTAGTGTTCTTTCTTCGCAATGAAGACCGTTTATTACTAAGGGATTCAGTCTTGCCTTCAAGATCTGTATGAGTTTTTCTTTGTCAAAACTCTGTTCGGTAACTGTGTGTCTATGGTAAGTAGGAAAAACTATATCAAATTTATATGACCAGGTCTCATCTATTTTCAAGAATAGTTGATTTTTAAATACGTTTATCGGTTCGTTCGCAATCTGAATTAAATTGTCAGACGAACTTTCGCCACTATGGACTGTACCAGATAATGAATTTATTTCGCCTCTTGGAGGTCTACTGAGTGCATCAGCAACGACATTTGTTGTTCCTGGCTTATATTTCAGTTCGTAATGATATTCTTCCAATATGGACTTCCATCTTTTCATTTTACTGTTGTGATTTTTGTGGCTAAGAGCATACGTTAGAGGTTGATGGTCGGTATAAATATTTACTTTGGCTGACCCATAGAGGTAGTTTCTAAGATTATTTAGAGACCATATGATGGCAAGCATCTCCTTTTCATTTGTAGCGTAATGTTCTTCTGTTTTACTAAGGGTGCGAGATATGAATGTAATTGGCCTGTTGTTTTGTGATAGGACTGCTCCTATCGCATGATCTGATGCGTCTGTTGTAAGTTCGTATTCTTTGTTTGGATCCGGGTATGCTAATACGACGTCTTCCGAGGCTAGTGTTGCTTTAATTTTGTTGAATGCATCTATTGCTGTTTTATCGAGCGAAATCAAAGTTTTGTGCGATTTGTGTCTAGACAATCTTCCTCCTTCCCCTCTAAGAAGGGCTGTCAGGGGTTTCGCTAGCTTAGCGTAGTCTGTTATAAACCGACTATAATACCCTGATAGGCCTAAGAATGAGCGCAAATCTTTGAGCGTTTTAGGCGCTGGAAATTCTACTATTGATTTTACTTTATTTGGGTTTGTTTTCAAACCGTCCGCCGAAACTATAAAACCCAAAAATTCCACTTCTTTTTTAAGGAACTCGCATTTATCGAGTTGAACTGTCGTATTGGCTTGTTTTAATGTTAGGAAGATGTCTTCAATGTCTCTGAAATGCTGTTCTTCGGATTGACTGAATATTATTATATCGTCTATATAGACGAAGCATTTTTTTTCCGAGATGCTCTCTCAATATATCATCTAGAGCCGTCTGGAAAATTGCTGGAGCATTTTTCAGTCCAAAGTGCAAACGTGTAAATTCAAATTTACCACTGTTTACCGAAAACGCAGTCTTTTCAATGTCGGATTCCTTTAACGGAATATGATGAAAGCCGCTTTTTAAGTCCAGAACTGAGAAGAATTTATTTTTTCCTAATTGAGCCAATACTACATTGATATCTGGAATGGGATATCTATAGGCTATTGTTATGGAGTTCAATTTTCTATAATCTATGACGATTCTGTACTTCCTTTCTTTGGAAGCGTCCATCTTTTTTGGGACTACCCAAATTGGTGAATTGTAAGGTGATCTGGATGGTCTTATAATGCCATCAGCTAAGAGTTCCGAAAGTTGTTTTTCAACAGCTGGTTTGAGGGCTTCTGGGTACGGATAGTACCTAGAGTATACCGGGTCTTGATGTGTTGTTCGGATTTCTCCTACAACTGTTGTGGAAAACTTTAGCTTTTTATTAGGCTCACCGAATAGATCTTTGAACTTCGAAATAATTGTGTTCATCTTAGCCTTTTGGGCTTCTGATGCATGGTCCAATCTAATATCTATTGAGTTCACTTCTTGTGAAAATTTTTGTTTTATTTGAATTTTTATCAGATTACTAATGCTTATGTAATTTTTTTCCATATTAATTTTAGCTTGAAGGGTTTTTAGAGTGTCGTTGCCAATTAAGGCATCAAATGATTTTAACGATGGTAAGATAAAGAATTTTATGTCGGTATCTTGGAAACCGAAGGGGTTTGCAAAGGTATGATGGGTTATCTGGATTTCCCCACCTACTGAATTAACTGTAAATGGACATTCGTTAGGAATTTCTTTCCTAACTAATCTTGGTTGAATGTAGTTCTTGTTTGATCCTGTATCTATTAGTATTTTTATCATTTCTCCATTACTTGTTCTACTTTCTATGTAGGGTAATGAAGAATGACTCATTCTAAAAAATTAATATCCGTGAATGTAATTGGTTCTTCCATGAGCTGGGACTTTCCCTCGCCATAGTTGTGTAGGTATTCCTGTGGTATTTCTGTATTGTATGCGTCTTGTTCGCTGTGGTCTGTTAAATATTGTGTGGTATCGTCATGTTGTTGTTCCATAAATGCATTTTCTCCAATGGCTTGCATGTGGAACATTCTCTGTCTTTTGTCGTCAACCTGTCTGTTTTGTATTGGTGGTGGTCTTTTACCTTGGAAATTATTATTTCCCATAGGTCTGTTCATATAGTTTACCCTACGAGTTTGCATGGTGGAGTCAATTTCCATTGACTCGGGTTTAGGCAAAGGTTTTGGTGCCATAAAATGGTGTGGTGGCAAGTGTCCATTCGGACGAGCAAAATTATTTCCGTTGTGTTGTTGGTAATATGATACAGGTGTTGGTCGTGGCACGTGTGCCAAATGTGGATAGAATGGTTGCCTAAAGTTTCGCATATGTGGTGGCTGCATGATTTTACCTGGTGGAAGGGGTGGAGCCGGTACTCCAATTCGTCTTGAAGTGTTTTGTGCATTAATTGCATAATTAGTGCGGAATTTTTGATTCTCAAGTTTCTCACAAAGCTGAAGAGCTTGAGGTAGGTCTTTCGGTTGTACTGTGCCCAATAGTCTGGGAAGATCACCGTTGAGACCTCTTATGAATGTGTCAAGGGCTTTGTCCCTATATGTCTCTGTCATTAATTCGAGTGCTTCTCGACCCATTTCTATGCTTGATATTTTGTTTAAAATCAATGAGAGGTGTGAGTAAACCTTTTGATAAAATTCAGACACAGTCTGACTACCTTGTACGAGCGCGGTCATTTGATATTCCAATATACGCGTGTCGCGTTTATCAGCATAGTGTTCTGTTAGACACTTTGAAATTGCTGTCCAGTTCAGCGGTGTGTTATATGATTCTAAAATTGCATCAGCGTTTCCGACGACCTTGTTGCGGACAACGCTCAAGATGCCATAGTACTTTGGTGTACCCTGAATTGGTTTATAAATATTCAGAATTCTCTCTACACTTTTTCTCCAAGAACTAAACTCGCCTGGTTGTCCCGAAAACTCGCGTAATGCTCTTACTACGTCTGGAATTTTGTCTAACTCATTTATATTAGCTGGGCTTACGTTAACTGGCTGATCTTCATATTGAGTGGTTCTTATGTGTGGTAATGCCCTAGATATTGCTGCTTCTACTTGTTCGGTTATGAGAGATGTTAACTCTGTTACGGACAATTGTGTGGAGGATTGATTAAGCACAGGGGGCCTAATAAGGTTATTTGGATTTTTTTTTTCCAAATTAAATTTTCTTTTCTTTTCTTTCCTAATTTTCCTTTTCCTAATTTTCTATTTATTATTAAAACTTATTATTGAAATTGCTGGATCTTGACTTACATTATGAAGATCAACATGCCGTTGCCGGTTGAGTGGTATTTCTCCTTTTTGCTGTCCGCTACTCTGGTACCTGGCTGCAACACTTCCGCGACGGTGTCTGCGATCGGATCTTGACAGACGTTGATACTTCCTTCGGGTTTCTGTCACTGGGCTCCCTGGTATTCCTTCTTCGTTCTGTTTCCTTCTTTCCTGTGTGTCGTCTGGCACTCCGGTGCGGCTTCTTGAGGCGCTAGTTCGGAGTCTGTGTCGTCTTTGTGTCTTCTCCTTGTGCGGCTACGTCAGTCGCTTGATGGGAGGTTTTTCTTGGTTTTTGTTTTTTTTTTATACTAACTTCTATGGTTAGATTTTTATTTTTCTCTAGCTCTGTGCGGCTACTTGAGGCGCTGGCTAAGAGAAATAATATTTTTGTTTATTATAGCACTAACACTATGGTGGTTAGATTTTTTGTTTTTAGCACTAAGAGATTTATTTTTTCTCTTATGTTCACTAACACTTGCTATGGTTTCTTAACACAACTAGCTCTGTGCGGCTGCTTGAGGCGCTGGCTAGTGACACACGCGGATTTTAATCGAAGGATATTTTTGGCGAAGGATACGCGAAGGGGCCCCACGTTGGGCGCCAATTAAACGAGACTTTTATTTCGTTTATAAAAAAATAATTTTATTGTTGACAAAAGCAGTGTTGCCTTAAGACTATCAATTTAAGACTGATCAAAAACTGAACTTATTCTACCTAATAAATCCCTACTTATACCAGACTTGCTGGCAGAGGCATTGGCTGTGCCGTCGGCTTTTGGTGTTGTAACTTCCTGAGTCGGTGAGAACGCTGATCGCTGTAAGTTGCTCAATTCTTCCAAGAAGTGTTTTCGGCGGAAAGTGCAGGTGCAGCGCGTGGCTTATGGCGGATGTTGGCCAGACGCTAATTCAGCAGGTTACTCCACGCTTACGAGTGCACGTGTAGGGCACTGCTTGGGAACGAAGTAATTTGTGGTGTTAACTTATGTGTACTTATTTACTGCGCAAGACACTATAGGTAGAAAAAGTCATAAACCGCAACGCGACGAGTGCAAATAACGGATCTTGGGTGCGCAAGACACTGCAGGTAGAAAAAATCATAAAACGCGACGCTACGAGTGCAAATAACGGATCTTGGGCTTGTTGTTGTTTTTTTTAGAGTTAAATTGCATATGAGCACTTGCAAAATATGTCGATATTTATGCAATTTCATATAACAATTTTCCTTTAAATATTAAATATCTCGCCGGGGCCTCCAAATGTTGAGATACCAATGATTTTTGGCAACTATTTCAATAAAAACACACGAAGAAATTTAAGTTTAATCAATGTTTAATTTATAGCCAAGATCAAGCGACCGTTTGCACATACAGCTAATCGAATAGTAAAAAATGAATATATGTATATGCTGCACTCAGCAGAAGGCCAAGGGCAGCTGTGCGAAAAATAGTGCAAAAGAAGTAACAAAAATCCCAACGTTATCTTCGGGGTGCCGAAGATTACAGACTCTTTTCGAAGTTGTTTCTGCCGTAAATCACATGAACGGGGTTGGTCAGTTAATAGGGCCGATTTCGATTTGTATGACAGCTATATGATATAGTAGTCCGATTTTAATAAAATTGAGTACAAACGCGTATATTTATGTAGTAAACGTGTTGGCCGAGTTTTGAAAAGATCAGTCAATAAATGTGCGAGCTATTCCCTAAACCGATTTAGGTTCGTATGGCAGCTATATGATATAGTAGTCCGATCCTTACGAAATTTGCTATATATATTAACTGCTATAAAAAACATATGCGTGCTTAATTTGAACAGGATCGGATAATAAATGTGGGAGCTATTGCCTAAACCGATTTAGGTTCGTATGACAGCTATAAGATATAGTCATCCGATCCGACCGATTCAAACTAGTGTACTACCTAGGTAAAAAAGAAGGCTAAATACCAAGTTTCAGCAAAATAGCTTTTAAGACGACGGAGTAAATCGCATAGAAACAGACGGACAGACGGACATGGCTATATCGACTCCTCTAGTGATTCTAAGTATTCTAGATGTAACTTTTGTGGGTCTACGATGTTTGGTTCTGTGCGTTACAAACATCAGAGCAAAGTGAATAGACTCCTTTTTCTTCGAAAAGAGTCTAAAAATGAGAGTTTTAGGTTTGACAATTTAAGAGACAATTTAAGAGAGTTTGAATTTGATTTAGGCAAACAATAGAAATTTATGATGCGTTTACTGCTGCTGCGCCTGACAGACATATTGTTCGATTTTAATTGGCTTGATCAATATCTCGCTGCAATGTTCGGAATTTGTTATAGGAATTTTTATGACGTATATTAACATTGGACCATTGCTCGCTATACTTATCTCTGCTATATGCAGTGCTTCTTCGAAATTGACATATGGCATTTGATCTGTTTCCAGTACCTTCTTTATCTGTATAATTTCCTCGTCGCCTAATATCAGAGGACTGCTTATTTCGGCCTTCGCCCATTGCAACGCATGGTTGAGATTCAGTATTTCTTCTTTTAGCATTTGGGTCTGGAACATAATGATGGTGCTCATGTCTCTTTGTGCACTTCCCTCATATTTTAGACTGTTGGTAATGCTATTGGTAACCTGAGTAATGTTGTTTATCTTTTCTATTATGTCTCTGTTTAAAATGACTTGGTTATTATTGTTCGCCAATACACCGCTAATCTTCTCCTGTATTATATCGAAATCCCTGCTATCTGGAGATCCGGCTAACTATTTCCATGCGCTACCTAACAATTCGATGTGCCTTTTCTTCCTATTCTTAACCCTTAGATTGTCGATTAATGTTTGGGATTTCTTTACTTCCTCTATGATAAACGGAAGTATTAGGTCATATGATTTTAGTTTGGTTTTTGCCGTAGCGTTGATTTTTTCAAGAGTGTTCTGGTATTGTTCTAGATCAATCACGTGAATTAATCGAAAAGTTCCTGTCTGTACTTTTGCCAGTCCGGTCGTCAACGTTACTATTTCGGAGTTGGTGTAATCAATTATTTGTACTTCTGCTGTGCATGCAGCCAGTAAGAACCTGTAAATGAAGTTTTAGTTTCGTATTAGTCCTTTGTAAATAACTCTTCCTGTTTCTGTCAAAACAGTTGTATTCCTGTCCTCTTTTACTTTTTCCTTCTTGTATCTAGATGACAGCTTTGTTTCCAATCTTTTGTTGTTTTTTACGTATATTTCGTCACCGGCCTTATAGGTTTTACCAAGTCTTTTGTTTCGTTGTGGAATTCTAAATCTTTCTCCTGTTTATTTTTATTCTTTTGATAGTTTCTTGTCTTTCTGCTTGTTGCAGGTTAGGGTCATTTGCTACCTTCCTACCAAAAAATAGATCGACTGGTTTCCTGTTAGTAGTAGAGTGAATAGAGTAATTGTATTTAACTATGGATCTGCCTATAAGATCTCTTATGGAGCTATGAAGTTTTTCTGCCTTTTGACATCTCATGATTTCAGTTAGGGTTGAATGGAAACGTTCGATTTATCCGTTTGCCGCGCTATGGTAGGGTGGAGTTTTAAACACTTCTATATTATATTTCTCCTGCATCATTCTCATTATTGGACCTGAACTTAGCGATTTTTCGTTATCTATTACTACGATTTTCGGTATACCAAAATTCCTTAGTACTTCCTCTAGAGGTTGTTTTACATGTTGGGTCGCCCTATTCTTGATGAAAATCTGGTCCTGAATTTACTAAAATGCTGCGGGTATATTTCTTGTAGGAGGCCTAAAGTGCGGTCGTCCGAATGAAGTCCATTTATAACGGAAGGGTTTAATCGTTTTTTTTAAGATTTCAACTAGTTTTTCCAAATCGAATGAGGGTTCCTCAATTGAATGTCTATGGTAGCTTGGAAAAATGATTTCAAATTTATAGGAGGCCTGGTTTCCTTTTTTCAGTATTATTTGATTTTTAAAGACGTTTAGCGGCTCCGCAGCCATTGGAATTAGTCTTTCTGGCGAGCTGTCACTACTGTGGACTGTTGCGGTGAGGATGTTTATTTCATCGTTTGTTTGAATGAGTGGTCTACTTAATGCGTCTGCTACTACGTTTGGTTTCCCTGGCTTGTGTAAAAGTTCATGATTATATTCTTCAAGAATTGCTTTCCAGCGCTTCATTTGATCATTCCTTCTTTTGGGACTTGTGGCATACGTGAGTGATTCGTGCTCTGTGAAAATCTTTACTTTAGTGGAACCATAAAGGTAATTCTCTTTTTTGTTGGGAGCGTAATGCTCCTCGGCTTTACTCAGAGTTCTTGAAATAAACATTATGGGTCTATCTTCTTGCGACAACACCGCTCCTATTGCATAGTCTGAGGCGTCCGTTGTATAACTTTACTTTAGTATCGCGCACAAGCCCTTTTTTCACGTTGGGCGCCAGTTAACTCAAAAAGAGTTTCATTTAATAAAAAAAAATATATATTTTTTATTTAATTTTATGACCATAAGGTCTTTATTAATTAATCGCAAAAACAGAACTGATTTTAGTATTACAAATTTGTCCCTACCTAACTTCGCCCGCCCAGCTATGCTGCTGGCGTCGGTGCTGCTTTCCACCTATGCTGCTGGCATCGGTGCTGCTCTGCTTCAATTATTGCTGCACTCGTTGGCTATGCTGATTCTCACAGAAATTGGGCAGACGCTACGTCTGCACTTTTATGTAGTGCAGGTGCAACGTATGTTTTGCAACCGGACGCTCGTGCGACCCCAAGTACCTTTGTTGACGAGCGTTGCGCGAGCGGATACGCGTGCAGCTCCAAATGTTCTTATCAAAACATTTGTGGTGTTAACTTATATAAATGCTTGTGTCTAAGCATGTCTTTATTTTTATTTTATTTCAATGTATATAAATTTATTGATTCGCGCGCGCGATGACCGAAAGAATACCTCGCCGGGGCCTCCAAGTGTTGAGCGCACTAAGAGTTTTCAGTGAACTATTAAATTTTAATGATAAAAAGGCGAGAATTATGCACGCTATAATTACACGTACAAGAGAACTTATAAGGTAAGCACAAAGAAGATGACAAAGTAGGCAGTGCAATAACGCATGATGCTGCTTAATATATATACATTTTATATCTATATATATTTTGAACTAACTATAATAGTTACAGTGTTTGCCGGGATTTTTAAATGCGAAAATATTTATCAGTCATTTATCATCAGTTAAGGGTGAATGTCATTAAAGCAAAATTGCTAAATACACAACAATGTGGTGCAACGCAGTATACCACAGAAATTGATAATCTATGTAGGTCGCTTGAGGCAGCCTACATAGAATGCGGACTAGACACAAACAACCCAGATAAGTTCGTGGCGAAAGAAGCGATCACTACGATGATAAAGAATTGCGAGCGTGATAAGCTCAAGACAATTCTAGAAGCAGGTAACTTCAGCAGAAATGACAGGCAACTCGAACAATGTTTTCTTCTATAACAATAGAGGACATTCTCGAGGAAATAGTCATCGTGGAAATTACCAAAATAGAGATAATGGCCGCGGTAACTATAATAACAATAATAGAGGCCGAGGTGGTTATCGCGAAGGAAATAGAGGGCGCGGCGGTAACAAGAACAACAAGAGAGGTGGTTACCCCAAAGGTAACCAAAACCAAAACTCAAATAGTAGAAACAATAATACAGTCAGAAACATACAGACGGAAAACCAGCAGGCCCCCTTGAGCAACAGCCAACAGTAAGGCTGTATAGAATCAACCTCAATTGAAGTATTTTTATAAGGTTAAAAAATATGAGTACCAATTCAATGGTAACTCTATTAATAGATACAGGTGCAGAAATTTTACTGCTTAACTGCAGTAATAATAATTTAAATAATTTAAACTCAAGAGATACAACAAATATATCAGGAGTACGGCAGGGGACAATTAATTCTCTAGGTACTATAGATTTGGAAATGAGTATTTCAAATGCAGCATTTTCCACATAAAGTCCATATCGTACCTGAAAATTTTCCTATACCAGGGGATGGACTTCATTAAAAAATACAATTGTATTTTATTTGTATTCCACGACCAAGAATATTGGTTCACTTTGAGGCCCGATAATTTCAGGAATATAAGCATTCCTATAATACTTTCACTTGATAATGCAATGGTTCTCCCAGCTAGATCAGAGGTGATTCGAAAGATTCACCTTACGTCTGCTGACACCAATGTTCTTATACCCCACCAGGAATTGTAACCCGGCATAATATTAGCAAGTGCACTAGTGAACACTCGGAACAAGTTTATTCGCATTATAAATACAGCAGAAAAAGACGCTATTGTAAGCAGCGCAAATATAAAAAGCGAATCATTAGACGATTATGATGTTTACAATGCAAAGACAGAAAATAGTGCACAAGGAACTTCAGAAGTATGAAAACTTCTAAAATTTCCATCGTTATTTAAAAACGATTTAACAAAATTATACACCGAATATAGCGATATTTTTGGTCTCGAAACAGAAACCATACCAGCTAATAACTTTTATGGATAAAAATTGAGATTGAATGACAAAACACCAGTCTACATTAAAAAAATTATAGAATGCCAGAAAGTCCAAAGTCAGAAATTCAAAGGCAAGTTGACAAGCTGATAAAAGACGTTATAGTCTATATCAGAATATAATAGCCCACTTCTCTCGGTACCCAAGAAATCCCTGCCTAATTCGCAGGAAAAGAGATGACGATTAGTAGTTGACTATCGTCAGATCAATAAGAAACTGCTAGCAGATAACTTCCCACTTCAAAGAATAGAAGATATTCTTGATCAATTAGGACGACCAAAATATTTCTTGCTCAGGTTTTCACCAAATTGAGTTCAACGAAAGGTCACGAAATATAACATCATTCTCAACTTCAACAGGCTCATATCGCTACACGCGATTACCATTTGGGTTAAAATTCATTTCAAAGAATGATGAGACTTGCATTCACAGGCCTACAGCCTTCGCAAGCTTTTCTGTATATGGATGATTTAAAGCATATGCTCATGAATTTAACCGATGTTTTCAGATGATGTAGACAACATAATTTGAAACTACATCCAGAAAAAGCACTTTCTTTATTAAAGAGGTTACATATTTGGGTCATAAATGTACTGATAGAGGTATATTACCAGATGACTCTAAGTATGAGGTAATTAAGAACTACCCAAAACCAGTAAATGCAGACGAAGCTAGACGATTCGTCGCACTTTGCAACTATTACAGAAGATTTATTAAAAATTTCTCTCTCTTAACGAAGCTTTGTAAAAAGAATGTTCCATTTGAATGGTCAAGCGAATGCAACGAAGCATTCGAATATCTTAAAAGGGAATTAATGAAACCTATACTTCTTCAGTACCTAGACTTCAGCAAACAATTTTGCATAACCACAGATGCTACTAAACAACCATGTGGACCATGACGGTCAACAATTACCAGTGGCATACTCTTCAAAAACCATTACAAAAGGCGAAAGTAATAAGTCCACTACAGAACAAGAACTACCAGCTATACATTGGGCAATAAATCATTTTAGACCATATATATATGGTAGGCATTTCTTAGTACAGAGTGACCATAGGCCACTATCATATTTGTTCTCGATGAGAAATCCGAGTTCCAAGTTGACCAGAGTGCGTCTGGTCCGTGAGGAATATGATTTTAGTGTAGAGTACCTCAAGGGGAAAAAATTACATAGCAGATGCTCTTTCCCGAATAACTATCGGAGAGCTAAAAGAAATGAAGAGACAGAAAAATTCGTGCTCAGGAGAAAAATAGCAAAACCAGAGGTAAATAAAGAAAAAATAGGAATGCCCAGTATCTATCAGGAAGTCAATAACACTGACGCCAAAAATATGTTGTTCTCAAAATATACAATCATAAGTGTTTGTTAAAAAGAGGCAAACTCATAATAACACGATTTGATATGACTAATTTTTGTTCTAATGAAAAGCTCGATTTAGATCAGTTTTTTTCAAAGGCTTAACGAAGAAGTAAGAATAAATAAGATCATTCAAAAGCAATTGTCACCAAGTGAACAAATCTTTAAATTTGTCACTATAAAAAACTTTAAAGAAAAGGGCAACAAAATATTAAAATATTTAAAGGTAGCGTTACTAAATAAGGTGACTAAGATAAATAAAAATGATGAGGTTCAGACAAAAGCAATTATGTCTAAATATCATGACGATCCGTCAGAAGGAGGCCACTCAGGAATTTCTAGAACCCTGAGGGAAATATAAAACCGTTATTATTGTCCACAAATGACAAAGGCAATAAGTAATAAAATAAAAAAATATTATTACTGCAAATTAAAAATCGATTTGGAAAATGAGACGAAAAAATCCCAACGTTATCTTCGGGGTGCATATGTCAATGTCAATAAATGTGCGAGTTATTCCCTAAACCGATTTAGGTTCGTATAGCAGCTATATGATATAGTAGTCCGATCTTTACGAAATTTGGTATATATATTAATTGCTATAAATAAATTTAAACAGGATCGGATAATAAATGTGGGCGTTATTGCCTACACCGATTTAGGTTCATATGACAGAGATAAGATATAGTGATCCATTCCGGGCAAAATTTGGTATAATTATCTATCGTTATATAAAACACACGCATGCCAAATTTCAAAAAGACTCCCTAAACCGATTAAGGTTCGTATGACAGCTATATGATATAGGTGTCCGATCCGACCGGTTCAAACTAGTGTACTACCTAGGTAAAAAAGAAGGCTAAATACCAAGTTTCAGCAAAATAGCTTTTAAGACGACGGAGTAAATCGCATAGAAACAGATGGACAGACGGACATGGCTATATCGACTCCTCTAGTGATTCTAAGTATTCTAGATGTAACTTTTGTGGGTCTACGATATTTGGTTCTGTGCGTTACAAACATCAGAGCAAAGTCGATAAACTCCTTTTTCTTCGAAAAGAGTCTAAATATGTCAAGACATGTTTAAAATGCCAACCGGCTAAAATGTTGAAACATGCGAAAATGCCAATGACAATAACAGAAACGCCAGCAATAGCATTTGATATAGTTCTGATAGATGAAAATGAGTATGCTGTCACTATTATTTGTGATTTAACAAAATATTTGGTAACGGTACCCATACCTAATAAAAGCGCAAGATCAGTTGCTAAGGCTATATTTGAACATTTTATTCACAAGTACGGTCCAATGAAAATAATCATTACGGACATGGGAACCGAATACAAAAATCAAATCATGGGCAATCTGTGCAAATATATGAAGATAAAAAACATTACTTCAACAGCACACAATCACCAGACTTTAGGAACAATAGAACGAAGTCACAGGACATTTAACGAGTATGTTCGCTCGTACATTTCTGTTGACAAAACTGATTGGGATGTATGGACACAGTATTTCACCTATTGTTTCAACACAACACCATCAGTAGTTCACGCATATTGTCCATATGAACTAGTATTTGGCAGATTACCAAGACACTTCACAGACTTTAAAAAGATAGACAGAATAGATCCCATTTATAACATGAATGACTATTCGAAAGAAGTTAAGATAAGACTAGAGATAGCTTACAAAAGAGCAATGCAAATGCTTGAAAAAGCAAAGGCAGATCGAAACAAGATAAAAGCTCGTACAAGAGATCTTACGTGTAAGCTTAACCGTAAGTAAGCACAAGGAAGATGACAAAGTAGGCAGTGCAATAACACAGTGATGCTGCTTAATAATCTATACATATTTTGAACTAACTATAGTAGTTACAGTATTTGCCGGGATTTTTAAATGCGAAAATATTAATGATAGGTTTGTTGTGGCTGGCCCGATCATGCTGCCCCCGTTGAAACCCTGTGTTTCAACTGAATCCTTAAGGGGCAGGCGGCAGAGTTTGTGCACAGCCCTTTTGATTACGCCAGACGCAGTTTTTAGTTCAGCAACTCTGCATATTCCATCCTTGCCTGGTATTAAGGTAATCACTCTAGCCAATGGCCAGCGCATAGTTGGTAGACATTCGTCCTTAACGAGCACTACGTCATTTAATTTAAGAGGTTGCGTAGAAGAACGCCACCTTGCCCTTTGCTGTAAGCTCGTGAGGTATTCTTCTCGCCAACGATTTCAAAAGATTTGTTGTAGCTGAACCAGCACCTGCCATCAGAACATCATTGCGGGATCATCCAGTTGAAGAGACCGCAGATCCATCATAAACTACTCGTAGTTTAGTCGTTGTGTCTTCCTTCACTACACAGTGATGCGGCAAGAAATATTTACAGCGGCCTATTAAACCAGGAGGAACCACCGACATATGCTTCAGATCCAAATATTCTCTTATGAAGGCTGAGTAACTTTCTTTCAAATCAGTATGTCGAGTCAACTTTCTTTCAAGGTTTAAAAATCGCTTGAATTCTTGCGTGTAAGATTAACCCAACTTTTGTATCTTCTGTGGTATTGAATGCCAATCCCTTTGTAATGAATATTGCTGCTGTCCAGAGTCCAATGGGGTACACCCGAAGTGGTAACTCCTCCCCTCCTTGAATGAAGTGACAGCCAGAGCGATGGAACGTATGGCCGAACGAATTGCAGTGTAGCTAGTGTACTTATAATAAGGTGTTCGTACTAAGTATAATTATAATTATTAATATTGGCATAGTAATCTAGTCCATTTATATATAAGTGTAGTATACTCATGTTGTGTGTTCTGTTTTTGTGTAATATATGGAAATTGAGTACAATGAATGCGTGACTTATAGCTATTTGTTCATGTTCACTTGCTTGTACTTATTATCAACTCTTTGATTCGACTTACTAAACTGTTTGCCTATTTTTAACTTTTCTTTTTATTTTTTCTTTATGGAGTTTTTGCCCTTCCTTGGATTCAAAAGTTATTCCGTGATCAGCTATAACTATTGTAGCAGGCTAGTGCCCACTGTATATATATATATATATATTGCTCTCTTAGTCTGTAATCATATTCTATCCTCATTTATTGTTACCCTTGTGGCTGGCTGTATTGAACATGCAAACTACAGGGTCAAAGGCAGAGTTGGTGGCTCACCTGAATTCTGTTTCGATTGAGAAACGTGGAGATCCTGGTCAATTTTCAATTATTGATAATTGGACAGAGGCATCAGAGAATCTCAATAACAATCTCAATCTCAATAACAATGTGCAAGCAAACGAAGGCAAAGAAGAAAACAAAGCACCAACGCTGTGTACAAAGAGCAGCACAACGTTAGTCTGGAAGACAGCGGCAGCAGCGAAGGTCAGCGTAAAGAAGAATTGCCGAAAACTAACGAAAAAACTGCAAGTGAAAATAAGCAAATGCCTGATTAACAGCACAACAACAACAACACAGAAATATTATTTCGCTTGGCAACAGAGGCGTTAGTTGACTACAGTGGTGGCATGTGTGCGCGCAAATGGATTGTACAGCTCAATAATATTGCAAAAATTTACAACATTAATGGTGCGTATTTGCGAATGCTGGTCATATCCAAATTAAAAGACAATGCAAATGTGTGGCTACATGCTGAATAAAACAGGGCGTTGCAGTCTGTGGACGACCTTTGTCAACAATTGGTGGCGACATTTGGAGAAAATAAATCAAAGGTAGAAGAGAGAGAAATTTTTGAAAAACGCAAATGGCAAGCAAACGAAAAATTTTGTGTTTATGCTGATAAAAAGCTGGCGCTTTCTTACAACGTCAATATTGATGATGAGGAGCTACTGGAGCGGGTAATCGAAGGCATTCCGAACGAGGGATTGCGCATGCAGGCGCGCATACAATGCTTTGCTAACATTGGGCAAATTAAACGTGCGTTTGCTGATGTGAAGCTTCCAGCCCAAGGAGTCAATAGCGAAGGCGTGAAGAAGGCGGCAGCAGCTAGTAGCAGTGGCAAAGGGAGCAGGTGCTATAATTGCAATTCACGAGGTCACCTGTATCAAAATTGCCAGAAGCCAAAGAGGGAGCCAGGGACTTGCTATGCGTGCGGCGACAAGGGACACTGGGTGGCTGATTGCCCACAAAACAAAAGCAACATCGAGAAGATCAACAATTATGTAAGAATGTTTAAAATTTATTTTAGGTATTGTTCTAATCCACCCTTAATTGCAGCGTGCCTCATAAATTCGGGGAGTCGAATTTCGTTTATAAAACAATCACTGGTACCGAGAAAAATTACTACATTTTCTGTTTCTAAATCATTTTATGGCTTAAATAAGAGTCAGTTACAAACAATTGGAAAAATATTATGTTATGTTATGACAAATAATAAAAGAATTAATTTTGATTTGATAATAGTAAAAAACGAATCTATGAGTCATGATGTGGTTTTGGGTCGGGACTTTATGAAGGCCATTAATTTAAATCTAGACTTTAGTACCCTAAAGTTGGTTACAGTTGAACCAATTCAAAAAATAGAAGAAAGTTTATGTATTGATAAGGTAATGGAAAATTGTATTATGGAAACCAAAAGAGGCAATGATAAACATGAAGGCAGATGTGAATCGGGAAGTGAAAAGCAAGAAAATAATATGGTTAATAAAGAAGAAAATAAAAGGGTTAGTTTAATAGAAAACGAAATGGTTAGTGTAAAAGAAAATGAAATGGTTAAGGAAATAGTTAAGAGAATTAAAAGAGAAAATGAAAGTGTAATGGAGAACGAAATATTTGAAGAAATTGTTAAAGAGATGGTATTGGAAATTAATAACGAAGTACGAATGGAAATGTTATTTAAAAATAAAAAGGAAAGTTTTGAAGATAAAAAAATTGAAGTTTTGAAGAAAAAGAAGTAAGTATAGGTGAAAATGTTAGTTATGAAGTGAAATGTCAGTTTAGAAAGATGATTGAAAATAATTATTTAAAAGCAGAAAAGCCAAGAGAACCAGTAGTAAGATGTGAAATAAAATTAACATTAGAACATACAAAACCCTTTAGTTGTGCACCTAGACGTCTTTCGTATGTAGAGCGGGAAAAGTTACAAAAGAGCAAGTGAATCTGAATATGCTTCTCCGATTGTGCTAGTCAAGAAAAAGTCGGGTGATTTGAGATTATGTATTGATTATAGGAAATTAAATAAAAGTATGGTTAAAGATAGTTATCCGTTACCATTAATTGACGATTTACTAGATAAGTTAAATAATAAGAGTGTATTTTCAAAACTGGATCTGAAACATGGATACTTTCATGTGTTTGTGAATCAGGAGTCAGTCAAATATACATCGTTTATGACGCCGTTAGGTCAGTTTGAGTTTTTACGTATGCCAATGGGATTAAAAAACTCACCAGCGGTTTTTCAAAGATTCATATTAGTGGCTAGTGAAAATATAAAAGAACATGTAGAAACAATGCAAGAAGTATTTAAGCGATTAGTGGATAAAAAAGCTAGAATTAAGAATGGACAAGTGCGAGTTCCTGCAGTCTAGCGTTAAATACTTGGGATTTCTGATAAGTAACAAAGGAATTCAGGCAGATAGTACAGGTATAGAGGCGGTTACTGAGTTTCCAGTACCACAATCAACGCATGCAGTAAGAAGCTTTCTGAGTCTTTACTCGTATTTTCGGAGATTCATAAAGGATTTCTCGACTATGGCAAAACCTTTATATGATTTATTGAAGAAGGACAAGGAATTCATTTTTGATAAAATAGACCTAGATTGTTTTGAGAATCTGAAAAATAAATTGGTACAAAGTCCAGTATTGGCAATATATGATTATAAACAAGAGGTCGAATTACACTGTGATGCGAGTAAGGCAGGATTTGGAGCAGTATTATTTCAAAGAAAAGAAGACAATAAGTTACATCCGGTGTTTTATTTTTCAAAACATACAACAGTATATATATATGTCATAAACACCCCTAACGGGGTAGAGCCTGATGCGCGATTTGCCTCCACGCCTCTCTGTCCTGTGCGCGACTGCGCCAGTTGGTGACACCAAGCGTCGCCAGAACTGCGTCCATCTGGTCCCTCCAACGTGCGCGTG
>JBAMCM010000380.1:0-14173 GCA_037075145.1 Scaptodrosophila latifasciaeformis | reverse complement strand
TATTATTATTATTATTATTATTATTATTATTATTATTATTATTATTATTATTATTATTATTATTATTATTATTATTATTATTATTATTATTATTATTATTATTATTATTATTATTATTATTATTATTATTATTATTATTATTATTAATTAAATTGTACACACTGAAATTGAATCGGAACGAATAATAAATGAATATTCCGAAAATTGAAATAAGCGTGCATACACTACAATAATCATTAAGTTGAATAAATATGAAACGAAAATTTCTAGCTATACCTTTTCCCGCCCCTTGGCAGAATGTTCAAGCATGAACACTTGCGTCATTGACAATAATACCAAAAAATTACATTAAATACGTATGCGCCCAAAAAAGGGACAACCAATTGAGAAATTGTAACCTAAATAGATAAGAACAATGTAAATCTAAATATACGGTCCACTAAAAATAGCACAAAAACACATCTGTACTCGACAAGGAGCATTATCAGTAAATAATAACATAAAATTGTAAACCTAAATATACAGTCCACTAAAAATAGCCTAAAAACTAGAGGGCTTAGCCCCTAATTGCTCGCTTCGCTCGCAATCCAATCCCCAGTGCAAATCTTGTGGACGAGATGAGATCAGTTTTTCTATAATACTTTTCTATCCCTGGACTAAATTCGGGCTTTCCCGACTTTAGAATACCCTGTAATATACCCTGTAATACCCATTTTTGAAAATTTTGCAAATCTATTTCTTTTTTTTTTTGTGGGGAGGGGGGGGGGGGGTGGGCGGCGATGATTTTCGGGTCAACATAAAAAATGATCTTGCCCTTTCGCGTGTCCTATCGATTCTATACACAAAATTTCATAGCTCTAGCTTTCATAATTTGCGAGATATTTGAGATTAAGCAATGAATGAATGCTTGCGATTGATCACGAAGAGGGGGAGGGGTGAGGGCCTGTCATCACTTTTACTAATAACTTCTGTGTTTATGGTCCGATTTTACTCATCTTGGTGTCAAACGAAAGGTATCTTTATTGCGCATATTTGGTTGGAACTAATAAATACTAAATAAATACTAAATACTAAAAACTTGCCCTTTCCCATGTCCAATAGATTCTTTACACAAAATTTCATAACTCTTGCTTTTGTAGTTGTTAAGATCCTTGCGTTCATACAGACGGACAGTCGGACAGACGGACAATCGATTTCTCTATTCACCCTGATCATATTGTGGGTAACTTTGGGGGTCTACGACGTTTCCTCCTAGTTGTTACATACATGCACATCTTTCCAGTATACTCTTTCTCTTCGGGCTCAGAGTATAAAAATTACAAAACGAAATAAAGTTTTTTAAAGATAATCAATTAAGTCTAAGACGGTTCATTGTTCATCATATATCAGGACATATGTCCCTAATTTTAATTACGATTTTAATATAATAAATGTAAGAATAGGAACCTTTGAGAGTGGAAACATCCTCTATTAAATGAGCATGCCAACCCGCTGGATGGGAGTCAAGTTGGCAGTCGAAGTCAAGTTGGCAGTCGAAGTCAAGTTGGCAGTCGAAATCAAGTTGGCAGTAGAAGTCACGTTGAAAAAGTCGCAAGATCAAGTTGAAGAAAGTTGAAAAAGGCGCGGAACAAACACAGCCGAAAGTTGACTCATCCTCTATATATTAACTCTTAAATCTCTATTCTTAATATTAATTAAACTTATAAATAAAGGTAAACCATCAATACTTTACATTTGGAGGCTCAACTGCTCAAACGCCCGATTTCAAGAAGTTGTGAAATTCTTTCTAAGAAAAAGTGCGCATATGGAATCGAATGCAGGAAAGGACCACACAATCAATCTTCGGTCCAGTAGATCGCAAGGTGGAAAAGGGGAGAAACAAAAGGCAGTTACAGTGCAGCAAGATGCGCCAATGGATGTGAAAAGAGTGGAGCAGACCGATCAAGAAAATCAGGTGAACTTACAACAAATTATACAGCTGCTTAACTTGAAAATTCAAGCTGATGAAATAAAGCAAAATGAATTAGGAGTGTCTATCGAAAGTTTCGCTAAGATTGTATCCGATTTTGATGGTGAAACAGTGCCTGTGGAAAATTGGATAAATAATATTGAATTAAATGCAGAGGCATACGGCTTAAACGAGAAACAGAAATATGTGCATGCTCGATCGAGAATGACAAATACAGCGCAGCTATTCCTGGAATCAGAATCTGTTTCCAGCTACGAAGAACTGAAGGCGGCCCTCTTTGGAGAGTTTAAACGTAAGCTCGGAAGCGCACAAGTACACGAAAGGCTTGCTGAAAGGAATATACACAAAAATGAAAGTTTCCAAGAGTACATTTTGCAGATGCGAAAGATTGCTGCCTTGGGTGATGTAGAGACAAAATCCGTAATACGCTACATCGTCAAGGGTCTCAACATAAAAAGCGAATACAAATACCTTATGCACGGATGTAAATCCTACGCCGAACTTAAAGGAAGGGTTGATGATTATGAGTGTGCCAAGGAAGACCTTCCCAGAAAGCAGCACTACAACGCCGACAAGAAGAACTCTGTTTTTGGTGAAAGGAATCATGAGAGTGGTGGAAAACGTACGCACTGTTATAATTGTGGTGCTTCAAAGAATTTTTGTGGTACCAGATGATGCACTGGAACATGATGGTATATTGGGCGATGACTTTCTTTCAAAATGCAGAAGTGTGCGCGACGAGAATGGCTACAACTTTTCACCGCTCAAATCTCAGGAGGATACGTCTGAGATAAACCAGATAAGTATGATGAATATAGTCGAAACCGAAAATGAAATCGATACTCCTTCACAGTATAAGGACCAAGTTTGCAAGTTGATTGACGAATATCATCCAAAGAAAGAGCTTGCAGATTCTCCTGTTCAACTGGAAATCATACCAGATGGGCGAATCGTGCCGTTTCGTCATCAACCAAGTAGACACCCCCCAATTGAATTGTTACGCCATTGAAAAACAAGTTGAAGATTGGTTATCCCAGGGCGTTATCAGGCCATCTACTTCAAGTTTTGCCAGTAGAGTTGTTGTGGTCAAGAAGAAGGATTCATCCTACAGAATCTGCGTAGACTATCGCCAGCTCAACGCTATGGTTTTGAAGGACTGTTTTCCCGTACCGTGTTTATTGTTATGTATGTTTTTTCCACGTTCCCATTAAGGAGTCGAGGCGTAAATACACAGCATTCATAACCAAGTCTGGTCTCTACGAGTTTAATAGAACGCCTTTTGGGTTTTTTAACTCGCCGGCTGTGTTTATTCGCTTCATTAATGATGTCTTCCAGCATCTTGTAGCTCGAGATGTCCTTCAGTTGTATATGGACGACATTATTATCTACGCCCAATCCAATGAAGAGTGCTTGGAAAAATTGAAGCTAGTACTAAAGGAGGCAGAAAAAAGTAACTTACGAATAAAATGGAAAAAATGTCACTTTCTGAGAAGAGAAAACTGAGGCAGTTAAAAAGTTTGGGATGCCTAAGAACGTAAAGGCGATTCAATCATTCTTGGGATTAACGGGTTCTTTTTCGAAAATTTATAAAAGACTATGCTGCTATAGCCCGCCCATTAACAAACCTCTTGAAGAAGGATGCAACGTTCAAAAGGGAAATCGCTAAAGTTGCTGCGGTTGACAGGCTTAAGGAAGCTTTGTGTCAGGCGCCCATACTAAAAATATATAGCCGAATCGCTTCAACACAGTTGCATACAGACGTATCAAAGAATGGTTTTGGTGCAGCGCTTTTACAAAATTTTGAGGGGCAGTTGTGTCCTGTATATTACTGGAGTAAAAAGACGAGTGCCAGTGAGCCGGCTAGACATAGCTACATTTTGGAGGTTAAGGCTGCATACCTCGCAATGAAAAAATTTCGCCATTATCTGCTTGGAGTTAAGTTTAAGCTGGTCACAGATAACATCGCGTTTTCGCAAACTGTAAAAAAGAAGGATGTTCCCAGAGAGGTGACAGAATGGATTTTTGTATGGGGTATACACAATCTCTTTCGAAATTTCTTCTCGCTTGAAAATTGCTCAGGAAAAAGACGCACACGTCCAGGCAATGCGTGAGATACTTAAGACCCAGCCGTATAACGGATACAAGTTGAGGGGAAATATTCTGTATCAAGTATATGGAGGAAATGATCTGTTGGTTGTACCTAAGACAATGGAACGTGAAATTATCAGTGTAGCTCATGGTGTCGGTCATTTCGCAGCTCAGAAGACAATACATGAAATTCGGCAACAGTTTTGGATACCGCTGTTGGAGAATAAGGTCAACCAGGTTATCAATGCTTGTATTCCATGTATTATAACAAACAAAAAGCTTGGGAAGCAGAATGGATTTTTGAACTGCATCGAGAAGGGTGACAGACCACTGCATACATTGCACGCTGATCGTTTGGGTCCGATGGATACAACAAACAAACAGTACAAGTTCATATTTGCGTTGGTCGATGGATTTTCAAAATTCATATGGTTGTTTACTACAAAGTCGACAGGTGCGGACGAGGTGTTGAAAAATTTGGAGGAATGGTCGGGTATGTTTGGCAATCCTAGCCGAATTGTAACCGATAGAGGAACTGCTTTTACTTCAAGCGCATTCGAAGACTATATGAAATAAAATGGAGTGGAGCACGTTTTAACAACAACTGGAGTTCCCAGGGGCAATGGTCAAGTAGAACGTATTAATCGATCGATTCTATCTGTTATCTTGAAGTTATCCCATGAAGATCCTGCGAAATGCTATAAATTCGTACCTCAGGTCCAAAGAGCTATAAATTCCCAAATTAATTGTTCACGAAAGAAGTCGCCGTTTGAATTAATGTTTGGAGTCAAAATGCAGAACAAAGTCAGTGATAGGCTGGAAATGATTCAGGATTTTGATGCTGAAAGACAAAAACTTCGTGATGATGCAAGGAACCAGATACAAAAAGCCCAAACGCTCTACAAAACTGGCTATGATAAAAAACACAAAGGAGTCTTTATTTATAAACAGGGCGACTTGGTGGCTATCAAACGCACTCAATTCGTTGCAGGACGTAATCTGGTCAGTGCTTACCTTGGTCCACACGAACTTACCAAAGTGAAGCGCAAAGGTCGATATGAGGTTCGAAAGGCTGCTCAAAGAGAAGGACCGAATATCACCTCTACGAGTAATGATTATATGAAGTTATGGAAATATATTGGAAGCAACGAAGATGCTCTGTCGTCTGGGACAGACGAAAATTATCAGGATGACCGAATGTAAGAATGGCAGCCTTTGAGAGTGGAAACATCCTCTATTAAATGAGCATGCCAACCCGCTGGATGGGAGTCAAGTTGGCAGTCGAAGTCAAGTTGGCAGTCGAAATCAAGTTTGCAGTAGAAGTCACGTTGAAAAAGTCGCAAGATCAAGTTGAAGAAAGTTGAAAAAGGCGCGGAACAAACACAGCCGAAAGTTGACTCATCCTCTATATATTAAGTCTTAAAGCTCTATTCTTAATATTAATTAAACTTATAAATATATAATTATAATAATCATTAAGAAAAATAAATATGAAACGAAAATTTCTAGCTATATCTTTTCCCGCCCCTTGGCAGAATGTTCAAGCAATTTAAATATACAGTCCACTAAAAATAGCACAAAAACACATCTGTACTCGACAAGGAGCATTATCAGTAAATAATAATATAAAATTGTAAACTTAAATATTCAAAAAATAGGATAAACTACATCTGTTCTCGACAAGGAGCATTATCAGTAAATAATAACGTAAAATTGTAATACAGTCCACTAAAAATAGCCTAAAAATGAAGCCGAACGTGAAACTCGGGAGCGGCCGAGTTTTGGGACACCCTGTACCTAGTAGACAGAATTGAATAAGAACAGGTGGCAACTCTAGTCGGGTGGTAACCCTGGTCGCGTGCATTCACATAAAACCTCTGGTCTTAATATTCCTTTGAATCCAAAAACATATTGTTCACAATATTGCAAGCACGCCATCTATCGGACTGCTCATTTGGCAGTTTGCATGGTATGCAAGGGGAATTAAAATCTTGACCCTCAAAATTTGTTTTTTGTATATCTCGAGTAAATATGGTCCACTTTTAGTCATGTTTGATATCAATCGAAAGATTTTTATATTCCCAACAACTTTTCAGAAGCAACTAATACGTAAATCCGAAACGTTTAGAAATTACATGGCTTTGAAAAAATGAGGTGCTGGAAGGGGGGGGGGGGGGGCGGCTGGAGAAAAAAAAAATAATCTTGACCAGCGTACACACATAAGGAGTCCGAATCCCAAGTTTGGTTATCCTAGCTCTTATAGTCTCTAAGATCTAGGCGTTCACGCGGATAGACGGACAGACGGTCAGACGGACAGACGGACGGACGGACGGACATGGCTATATCAATTTCTCTAGTCACCCTGATCATATTGTGGGTAACTTTGGGGGGTCTCCGACGTCTCCTTCTCTATGTTACATACATTTGCACAAACTTAATACACCCTTGTACCTTTTTTGGTACAGGGTATAACTAGGGGGCTTAGCCCCTAATTGATCGCTTCGCTCGCAATCCAATCCCCAGTGGAAATTTGTGGAAGGGAATGATATCAATTTTTCTATAATACTTTTCTATCCCTTAACTAAATTCGGGCTTTCCCGACTTTAGAATACCCTGTACCGCCGAAGACTGCAAAATTTTTTATTTCATTTTTGAAAATTTTGCAAATTTTTTTTTTTTTTTCGAGGGGGCGGCGGCGATGATTTTCGGGTCAACATAAAAAATGATCTTGCCCTTTCGCGTGTCCTATCGATTCTATACACAAAATTTCATAGCTCTAGCTTTCAAAGTTTGCGAGATATTTGAGATTAAGCAATGAATGAATGCATGCGACTGATCAAAAAGAGGGGGAGGGGTGAGGGCCTGTCATCATTTTTACTAATAACTTCTGTGTTTATGGTCCGATTTTACTCATCTTGGTGTCAAACGAAAGGTATCTTTATTGCGCATATTTGGTTGGAACTAATAAATACTAAATAAATACTAAATACTAAAAACTTGCCCTTTCCCATGTCCAATAGATTCTTAACACAAAATTTCATAACTCTAGCTTTGTAGTTTCTGAGATTCTTACAGACGGACAGTCGGACAGACGGACAATCGATTTCTCTATTCACCCTGATCATATTGTGGGTAACTTTGGGGGTCTACGACGTCTCCTCCTAGTTGTTACATACATGCACAGCTTTCCAGTATACTCTTTCCCTTCGGGCTCAGGGTATAAAAATTACAAAACGAAATAAAGTTTTTTAAAGATAATCAATTAAGTCTAAGACAGTTCACTGTTCATCATATATCAGGACATATGTCCTTAATTTTAATTACGATTTTAATATAATAAATATATATAATTATATATAATTATAATAATCATTAAGAAAAATAAATATGAAACGAAAATTTCTAGCTATACCTTTTCCCGCCCCTTGGCAGAATGTTCAAGCATGAACACTTGCGTCATTGACAATAATACCAAAAAATTACATTAAATACGTATGCGCCCAAAAAAGGGACAACCATTTGAGAAATTGTAACCTACATAGATAAGAACAATGTAAATCTAAATATACAGTCCATTAAAAATAGCATAAAAACACATATGTACCCGACAAGGAGCATTATCAGTAAATAATAACATAAAATTGTAAGCCTAAATATACAGTCCACTAAGAATAGCCTAAAAACTAGGGGGCTTCGGCCTAATTACTCGCTTCGCTCGCAATCCAATCCCCAGTGGAAATTTGTGGACGGGATGAGATCAGTTTTTCTATCCCTGGAGTCAATTCGGGATTGATTATCAGGTCAACATAAAAAATGATCTTGCCCTTTCGCGGGTCCTATCGATTCTATACACAAAATTTCATAGCTCTAGCTTTCATAGTTTGCGAGATATTTGAGATTAAGCAATGAATGAATGCTTGCGACTGATCAAAAAGAGGGGGTGGGGTGAGGGCCTGTCATCACTTTTACTAATAACTTCTGTGTTTATGGTCCGATTTTACTCATCTTGGCGAGCTCCGTCGAAAAAAATTTGCAAGTCAACTTTTCCCTTCCAAAGGTCAAATTTGGTTATCCTAGCTCTTTTAGTTTTTGAGATATTTACGATTATTGAAATATTAACTAATGGCTCCCCTGTGGGGAAAGCGGGTCGGATCAACATTAAAAAATAAACTTGCCATTTCCCATGTCCTATAGATTCTTCACAGATAATTTCATAACTCTAGCTTTTGTAGTTTCTGAGATCCTTGCGTTCATACAGACGGACAGTTGGACAGACGGACAATCGATTTCTCTATTCACCCGGATCATATTGTTTGTAACTTTGAGGGTCTACGACGTCTCCTCCTAGTTGTTACGTACATGCACAGCTTTCCAGTATATTCTTTCCCTTCGGGCTCAGGGTATAAAAATTACAAATTGAAATAAAGTTTTTTAAAGATAATCAATTAAGTCTAAGAAAGTTCATTGTTCATCATATATCGTTTATACGTCCTTAACTTTAATTACGATTGTAATATAATAAATATATATAATTATATATAATTATAATAATCATTAAGAAAAATAAATATGAAACGAAAATTTCTAGCTATACCTTTTCCCGCCCCTTGGCAGAATGTTCAAGCATGAACACTTGCGTCATTGACAATAATACCAAAAAATGACATTAAATACGTATGCGCCCAAAAAAGGGACAACCAGTTGAGAAATTGTTACCTAAATAGATAAGAACAATGTAAATCTAGATATGCAATCCACTAAAAATAGCATAAAAACACATCTGTACTCGACAAGGAGCATTATCAGTAAATAATAAAAACTAGGGGTCTTAGCCACCAATTGCTCGCTTCGCTCGCGATCCAATTCCCAGTGGAAATTTGTGGACGAGATGAGATCAGTTTTTCTATAATACTTTTCTATCCCTGGACTAAATTCGGGCTTTCCCGACTTTAGAATACCCTGTACCGCCGAAGCCTGCAAAATTTTTTATTTCATTTTTGAAAATTTTGCAAATCTATTTTTTTTTTTTGGGGGGGGGGGGGGGGGGGCCCGCCGGCGATGGTTTTTGGGTCAACATAAATGTCGGAGTAGACCGCAAAAGTTTAAATCAATATTTAAATGCAATGACCTTGCGCGCCTTCGAACTTATTCCAAAAGCTCATGCGTAAAGCTGCACATCTGATTTCGCCTACGCACCTTTTCCTCTCTTTTTTTTTATCTTTGTTACTTTTTCATTACTTACTTTTCTCTTGTGCATACGCGAAAGAAATAAAACTTTTGTAAAATAAAATAATTAATATAACAGAAAATCCACAAATAAAACTCTAATGAAGAATAATAAATTGTAAAACTAATATACATAAAATACAAAATAAATCGGGCTTAAAAATTTATATACGAAATTTTATTCGGCGAACGGATTTGTCACCCTTTGTTTTGGCGCGAAGGAATTAAAAAATATTATATTCCTCAAAACATTGGTGACCCCGACGTGATTTAGTGTGTTTCGGTTTAATAAAATTATTATATGTAGTTATAATAATTGCGCTTTGCACACAATTCGGTATCTAAGCCACACGCATATAAAACTTATAGCGGTCCGCTACCGCTGACACAAAACACACGCATACACAAACATTCGTTATGCATTTTGCATAAAGTATATAAATCCGGTTGCGGACATTGACCCCGGTGTACTTTTCATATTTATCAGCTGTTTGCTTTTGCATATCGTTTATTGTTCATCTTCGCGCGTTTTATTCTAACTGTAATCGCTCAAATACGAATTAAATAAGCAAAAATTGTAACCTTTTTAATTTTATTTGAGCTTAAATTCGATCTGGTTAATTAAAAACTAATAAATAAACAAATACAAACATCAATATGAACCAATCGTCTGTTTCACCCAAATCGACGGCAGTCCAAAGCGACTTGGATTTCTTCAAAGCAAAGGCTCAATCTATATGGCATCAACTTTCTGCTTTAAATAAATTTCTAGATTCCGACGAGCCTCAAGATTTCGACAAAAGCGATTTGCAAGTGCGCCTCGAGGGAGTAGAGAAAATCTATGCAGACTTCGATGCAGCACAAACTAACTAGCGACATGAGAACACATTTTACTGAAGTCTATTGCACAGTCAATTCAAAGCTTTCCCGTGAGATTTCTGCCTATCGTAGGTCTCACGTAGTTAATTCGACTGTACTACCAAGAACTATTGATGATGGTAGTAATATCAGGTATGTGTCGCGCAATACTAGAATACCTGAGCTCCAGCTTCCCAAATTTAGTGGCTCATACATGGATTGGCCACATTTCTTTGCCACTTATAACTCAGTGGTAGGAAATAATGATGAGCTTAGCAAAATAGAGAAGCTTCAACACTTGCGTTCCTGTCTGAGTGGTATTGCCCTGGACACTGTTCGTTCCCTCGAGCCAACCGAAAATAACTTTGACATAGCCATGGATCTATTAATCAAAAGATTTGATAATAAGTTGCTTCATTTCCAGGCCCACATTAGAGCAATTTTCGGCTTTCAGAACGTCCAAAAGGGATCGGCATATGCTTTAAGAGAACTCAGCGACAACATGAATTCTCATTTAAGAGCCCTCAAAAGCATGGCGTCTACCGAAGAAATCGCTGATGGTCTGTTGCCACACTTAATTTCATCCAAGCTCAATAGGCCAACGCACGAAAGATGGGAAGAATCCCTAAGTTCCGACAAGCTTCCAAGATGGTCGCGCATGTCAGCTTTCTGGATAAAAAGTGCCGCACAATGGAAAATATGGAATATGCTATGGTAATACAGATACCAAGCAATCAGGTGGGAAAAAGTAGTCAAATACTAACCCGTAGGGCACTGATTGTTTCACCCTCCAACCCTGGCCATTCCCTTTGCATATTATGTGATTTCGCGGAGCATTCTCTAATCAAATGCCCCAGATTTCTCGATATGACTCCTACTCTTCGATATAGAGAAACTAAGAAGCACAATCTTTGCTTAAATTGTCTTCGAAAGGGCCATGGCATCCAGCATCAAGCTTTCCACCAATCAATCAAATCTGACCACTCTGGGAGTAGGGAGTTCGACCATTCTCAGCGGAAAATCAATTGACTTGACAGTGGAATCTCAGAATAACAGATCTCCATCCTCACTTCGATATTAACCCTCAAGATTGGAGCATACCTAAAAACTTAACTCTTGCAGATCCACTCTTCTACAAAAGTCAACGCATCGATCTGCTAATTGGAGGTGGGCTCTTCTATGAGCTTTTATGTGTTGGTCAAATTCGAATTGCAGACCATCTGCCACTACTGCAAAAAACCCGACTTGGCTGGATCGTGGAAGGCGAGCTTGCTGGATGTAGCGGAAGGCGTACAGTATTGCCTGCACAACAAAAAATCGACGCCGTCAAGCCAAAAGAGGAGAACGTCGATGCCATCCTAAGACGCTTCTGGGAAGTAGACAGCTGCTGCGGCTCTTCACCTCTGCCTACAGATGAAGACACCATATGCGAACAGCATTTCCAGCAGCATTGCGTGAGACTTCCAACAGGCGAATACTCTGTGCAATTGCCAACCAAATTTATCTTCGAGAAGCTTGGCGATTCATACAACCGTGCCTTGCGTCGCTTACCCACCACCAAATTACGCGTAGTCTTCGACGGCTCTGCAAAAACAACATCAGGTTTTTCTTTAAATGACCTTCTATTTGCTGGTCCATCAATACAGCCTAAGTTGTTCAATATACTTATTCGATTTCGATTCTTCAAGGTTGCTATCTGCGGTGGCATATGTAAATTGTATCGATGCGCACGCATGGCTCATCCAGACAACCTCCTCCAGTGCATTTTATGGCGTGACAATCCCGAAGATGAAATAAAAATATACTCACTGGACACAGTAACCTATGGCACAAAACCGACCGCATTTTTGGCTATTCGAGCCATGCACCAAGTACCCATAAATGAAGAAGCGAATTTTTCTGACGCAGCTCGAATCCTACGCAGGGACTTTTACGTAGACGATCTGATTTCTGGAGGCGACACCATCGAACAAGTAATAAATATTCGGAAAGAAGTAAAACAGCTTTTAAGTAGAGGTCACTTTCCAATACGGGAATGGTGCTCAAATGAACCAAAGGCTTTCGACGGTGAACTTGACTCAGACTGCGAGAAGACCATAAAATTTCATGACGGGACAGACATCACAAAAACGTTAGGCTTAGCCTGGGATACTGGATCTGACAGCTTCTTGTTCCATTTTTCAAATAACTTTCCAGAAAAGCCGGCAACAAAGCGGTCAATACTCTCAGCGATAGCCAAATTGTATGACCCACTTGGCTTGATCGGCCCCATCATCTCTCGACTCAAAATCTTCATGCGAGCACTTTGGAAGGATAAGCTTCATTGGGATGAAGGTTTACCGCAATCCCAGCATTCGCTATGGACGGAGCATATAACACAAATTTCTACAGTCGCCTGTCTACGATTTCCTCGGTTTATTCTGGAGCCAAATGCCTTATACCAAGTCCATAGTTTTTGTGATGCCAGCTTGTCGGCGTATGGTGCATGTATTTATATTCGTTCAGAAATCAATGAATCTGTCTCAGCTCAGCTGCTCTGTTCGAAATCCAGGGTAGCGCCTCCGAAAACACTGACCATTCCCAAACTTGAGCTAGCTGCTGCGCTCTTATTGGCCGAGTTGATTTGCAACATAAAGAAATCTATTGGAATATCATGTACATTTCACTGCTGGTCTGACTCGACAATCGCACTTGCCTGGATACGTCAAGCGCCATCAGAAACACTTCCCTCAACATACGAGGGTCGTTTGATAAGTCCGTGACTTTTTGAATAAAATATATTTTTTTCGTCAAAGAAGCGTTTTATTTCTCAACATAATCTCCTTTTAGCTCTATACATTTAGTCCAGCGTTTTTCCAATTTTTTTATTCCTTCCAAATAATAGGTTTTCTCAAGGCCCTCAAAATAGTCGTTTGTTTCTGTGATGACCTCTTCATTTGACCCGAATCTCTTACCGCCGAGCCATTTCTTCATGTTTGGAAACAAAAAATAGTCACAGGGGGCTAAATCTGGAGAATATGCTGGATGGGGTAGCAGTTCGTAGCCCAATTTATGAAATTTTGCCATGCTGACTACACACGTGTGCACCCGTGCATTGTCCTGATGGAACAGCACTTTTTTTTCGCCAAATGCGGTCGTTTCTGCTTCAAATCAATATCGAATCTGTCCAAAAGCTCTGAATAATATTCGCCGGTGATCGTTTTACCCTTTTCAAGGTAATCGATGTGAATGATACCTTGTGCATCCCAAAAAACTGTGGCCATGACCTTGTTGGCCGACAGACCCACCTTGGCCTTCTTTGGTGCACGTTCACCCGGAGAAACCCACTGTCTTGATTGTTCTTTGGTCTCTGGTGTGGTGTGGTGGATCCATGTTTCGTCTACGGTAACGAAACGGCGCAAAAATTCGTTTGGATTGCGGTTGAACATCGCCAAACACTCCTTTGAAATGGTCACACGGTTGCGCTTTTGGTCGTGTGTGAGCAATCGCGGCACCCATCGCGCGGAAAGCTTTCTCATGTCCAAATATTCATGTAAAATGTGATGTACCCGTTCAGTTGAGATGCCTACAGCCTCAGCTACCTCACGCACTTTCATTCTCCGATCATCCAATATCATTCCATGGATTTTGTCGACGATTTCTGGCATGACGACCTCTTTTGGGCGACCTGAACGTTCGGCATCACTTGTACTGGTACGACCACAACGGAACTCAGTAAACCATTTCTTAACCATTGAAATTGATGGTGCAGAGTCCCCATAATATTTATCAAGTCTTTCCTTGGTTTCGGTGATGGATTTTTTACGCAAAAAATAATGCTTAATTAGCACACGAAATTCACTTTTTTCCATTTTCGTTAAAATTCACGAGATCGTCTGCTTTCAATGCCTATAAAACGCAAACCAAAAAACGCAGCTTTCTCAAAATTTTACAGTCAGCTGTTAATCGATAACTGCTGACAGGAGCAGTGTTGTATTTAGAGCAGGTGCGCGGCAAATACAAAAAGTCACGGACTTATCAAACGACCCTCGT
>JBAMCM010000379.1:0-11307 GCA_037075145.1 Scaptodrosophila latifasciaeformis | reverse complement strand
TGATCGTACTCTTCTTTGACAGAGTAAATCGCATAGAAACAGACGGACAGACGGACATGGCGATATCGAATCCTCTATTGATTCTAAGTATTCTAGATGTAGCTTTTGTAGGTCTACGATGTTTGGTTCTGTGCGTTACAAACATCAGAGCAAAATGAATATACTCTTCTTTCTGCGAATAGAGTATAAAAAAAATCCCAACTTTATCTTCGGGGTGCCGAAGATTACACACTCTTTTCGCAGTTACTCTGTCGTAAATCACATGAACGGGGTAGGTCAGTTAATTGAGCCGATTTCGATTTGTATGACAGCTATATGATATAGTAGTCCGATTTTAATAAAATTTAGCACAAACGCGTATATTTATATAAAAAAAAGTGTTTGCCGAGATTTGAAGAGATCAGTCTGTAAATGTGCGAGTTATTCCCTAAACCGATTTAGGTTCGTATGGCAGCTATATGAGTGATATAGTAGTCCGATCCTTACGAAATTTGGTACATATATTAACTGCTATAAACGACATACGCATGCTAAATTTTAACAGAATCGTATAATATATGTGGGAGTTATTCCTAAACCGATTTAGGTTCGTATGACAGCTATATGATATAGTGGTCTGATCCGGCCGGTTCAAATAAGTGTACTATCTAGGTAAGAAATAAGGCTTTATACCAAGTTTCAGCAAAATACCTTTTAAACTGACAGAGTAAATCGCATAGAAACAGACGGACAGACTGAGAGACTGACAGACGGACATGGCGATATCGACTCCTCTAGTGATTCTAAGTAGTCTAGATGTAACTTTTGTGGGTCTACGATGTTTGGTTCTGTGTGTTACAAACATCAGAGCAAAATGAATATACTCTTTTTTCTGCGAATAGAGTATAAAAAAATCCCAACTTTATCTTCGGGGTGCCGAAGATTACACACTCTTTTCGCAGTTACTCTGCCGTAAATCACAAGAACGGGGTTGGTTAGTTAATAGAGCCGATTTCGATTTGTATGACAGCTATATGATATAGTAGTCCGATTTTAATAAAATTTATCACAAACGCGTATATTTATATAGAAAACGTTTTTGCCGAGTTTTGAAGAGATTAGGTTCGTATGACAGCTATTTGATATAGTGGTCCGATCCGGCCGGTTCAAATAAGTGTACTATCTAGGTAAGAAATAAGGCTTTATACCAAGTTTCAGCAAAATAGCTTTTAAACTGAAAGAGTAAATCGCATAGAAACAGACGGACAGACTGACAGACGGACATGGCGATATCGACTCCTCTATTGATTCTAAGTATTCTAGATGTAACTTTTGTGGGTCTACGATGTTTGGTTCTATCCGTTACAAACATTAGAGCATAATGAATATACTCTTTTTTCTGCGAAAAGAGTTTAAAAAAAATCCCAACATTATCTTCGGGGTGCCGAAGATTACACACTCTTTTCGCAGTTACTCTACCGTAAATCACATGAACGGGGTTGGTTATTTAATAGAGCCGATTTTGATTTTTATGAGAGCTATATGATATAGTAGTCCGATTTTAATAAAATTCAGCACAAACGCGTATATTTATATAAAAAACGTGTTTGCCGAGATTTGAGAGATGAGTCAATAAATGTGCGAGTTATTCCTAAAACCGATTTAGGTTCTCATGGCAGCTATATGAATAATATAGTATTCCGATCCTTACGAAATTTGGTACATATATTAGCTGCAATAAAAAACATACGCATGCTAAATTTTAACAGGATCGGATAATATATGTGGGAGTTATTTCTAAACCGATTTAGGTTCGTATGACAGCTATAAGATATAGTGGTCCGATCCGGCAGGTTCAAATAAGTGTACTATCTAGGTAAAAAATAAGGCTATATACCAAGTTTCAGCAAAATATCTTTTACACTGACAGAGTAAATCGCATAGAAACAGACGGACAGACTGACAGACGCATATGGCGATATCGACTCCTCTAGTGATTCTAAGTATTCTAGATGTAACTTTTGTGGGTCTACGATGTTTGGTTCTGTGTGTTACAAACATCAGAGCATAATGAATATACTCTTTTTTCTGCGAAAAGAGTATAAAAAAAAAATCCCAACGTTATCTTCGGGGTGCCGAAGATTACACACTCTTTTCGCAGTTACTCTGCCGTAAATCACATGAACGGGATTGGTCAGTTAATTGGGCCGATTTCGATTTGTATGACAGCTATATGATATAGTAGTCCGATTTTAATAAAATTCAGCACAAACGCGTATATTTATAAAAAACGTATTTGCCGAGTTTTGAAGAGATCAGTCAATAAATGTGCGAGTTATTCCTAAAACCGATTTAGGTTCGTATGACAGCTATATGAATGATATAGTAGTCCGATCCTTACGAAATTTGGTACATATATAAACTGCTATAAATGACATACGCATGCTAAATTTTAACAGGATCGGATAATATATGTGGGAGTTATTTCTAAACCGATTTAGGTTCGTATGACAGCTATAAGATATAGTGGTCCGATCCGGCAGGTTCAAATAAGTGTACTATCTAGGTAAAAAATAAGGCTATATACCAAGTTTTAGCAAAATAGCATTTAAACTGACAAAGTAAATCGCATAGAAGCAGACGGACAGACTGACAGATTGACAGACGGACATGGCGATATCGACTCCACTAGTGATTCTAAGTATTCTAGATGTAACTTTGTAATAGTATTTTAGCCTGATGTTTCTTGCAACTATACTTTTCCATAGAGGTAACAGTTAATTCAGCACAGTTAATTTCGGACTAGCAGTTGTCGGACGGGAGGGGCCTTTACTGCACTCTATGGTCTACCACACAACAAGATTGTGCTGATCTAGCCTATGATGGTATTTTTTTTTAACCGAGTCGAATTGGGATTGTCAAGGATGTCGTCTCCTTGTGCCCACCCTTCCATGTTACCCCTTTACTCCGCTACTAGTGATAACCCCTTTACTTCCAGTGCACTTCACCCGATACCCCCCATTTATAAACTAATACATGATTTCTTTATTTTTAACAAACTTCTTTAATAAACTGGCTTCATTCCATGCCCAACCGACACACGTTTCATAAGGCTTTCAAATAATAAATTGATTGTTCAGACTAAACAGTAGTTTTTTTTTTTTTTTTTTTTTTTTTTTTTTTAATCTAGCTGGTATATTTTATTTGTATTCAAGTGCAAAATAAAAAATAAAAATAAATTTACATTTAAGAGTTATAAATATTACTGGGTGGAAGCAGGTATTGACAGCAGATATTGTTAGGGGATGGTGATATTGGATGGGTGGAGTGGTAGAAAGGGATGGATTAGACTACTCCTGCGGGACTACCGCGAAGTTTTGCTTCGCAGGAGAAGTCCGGACATTATATTCCTCTTACAGATCGACTGCGTTCCTCCAGCAACCTAAGGTGGCGTATCACAGCTTCAGCGAAGCTGCAGGTCGCTTCCCAGTTCCTCTGCGACTCCAGCATCATATCTATGATGTTGTCCACTGTCGCCATTGCACCCAAGCTTGATTCTAGACGGCGTCTCTGAACATCGAATCTAGGGCAGTGGAACATCACATGCTCGGCAGTCTCTTCAGCGCCGCAGTTCGGGCACCTTGGGTCATCAGAGTGACCGAACCGCGCCAGGTACGCGCGGAAACATCCGTGGCCGCTTAAGAGTTGCATCACCCCGGTATGTTCCGGCGATACCTCTCATATAGCTGCGGGAAGCGGCAGCTTTGAACCATATTGGTGCCGCGTAGAAAATTATTGACCGGACTACACTAATTAGTAATAGCCTGGTTGTGTGCCTTGGGCCCCTTGCGTTCAACATGATCCTTGTGAGAGCCCGTCCTGCCTCCGCTGCCTTGGTGTTGATGTAATCGAGGTGCTCTCTGAAGCACAGTCGTGTGTCGATTACCAGGCCGAGGTATTTAAGCGACCGTTTCGACTCGATAACTGTGCCGCCGACTTGGATACGTGCCGTTTCCACTCTCTTCCGGCTGCTTACCAGTACCGCTTCCGTCTTCTGCGCAGCTAAAGTGAGGCCAGCGAATCTTAGCCATTCTTCCATTGCAGTGATGCAGTTATTAGTGATGGCTTCCGTTTCTGCAATTTGTTTTGCATCAACCACCAGCGCTACGTCATCTGCGAAACCGACCAGTTGCGCTTGAGGGGGGAAGGGGAGCCGAAGTAACCCGTCATACATGACGTTCCAAAGCAGTGGACCCAAGACCGATCCTTGCGGGACACCGGCTGTAATGGGATAACTGTAGACACCATTCGTTGTCTTGTAAAGTAGAGTGCGGTTGCTTAGATAACTGCTGATAATTCGCAACAGATAGGACGGCAGCTGGAACGATTGTAGGGACTCCAAGATTCGGATCCACTTTGCCGAATTAAAGGCATTCCTTATGTCCAATGTTGTAATGAGGCAATACTTCTTGGACCCGCCTTTCCACCTCTGCCCTTCAATAGCTTTTGCAGCCGTGGAGGTGACCACGCTAATCGCATCCAGCGTGGACTTTGCCTTGCGAAAGCCAAATTGGCCAGGAGACAGCCCTCCTGCTCTCGTGACTGACTCCTCTATTCGTGTTACCAGGAGCCTCTCGAATACCTTCCCCAAGGAGTCCAATAGACAGATTGGGCGATATGCCGAGGGGTCACTAGCCGGTTTGCCAGCCTTAGGAATGAGGACCAGATGCTGGAGCTTCCAATGATCTGGGAAGATGCCCTCACCAAGGCATTTGTTGAAAACTCTTGCGAATGCTTGCGGGTGGAGGGCAAGGGCAAGCCGAACGCCGCGGTTAGGGATTCCATCAGGCCCTGGAGCTTTTTTAGGTTTCAGCTTCTTTGAGGCTTCCTCTATTTCTTCCGGCGTAACCTCACTATATTCGTCAGCGTGTGCTGGGTCTGTATTGTAGTTGGAACGGTCATCGGGTGGCATGGTGGGGAACAGGGTTGCAACAATATGTTCCATTTCGCAAGGCGCTTCACAACCTTCCTATATGCAGATCCCCACGGGTCCTGGTCTGCTGAGTCGCAGAGTTTGAGGAAACACTCTCTTTTACTCTCTTTGATAAGTGCCTTCAGTTTTTTCCTCGCGGAGCGAAATTGGCGGCTCAGCTCGGGAAACGTCTGAAGGTTATGCGCTCTTTGCAGTAGCCTACGGGCTTTGAGGCAGTCCCTGCGTGCTGAAGCAATAGCGTCATTCCACCATTGTACCGGCTGATTATTTGTTTTCGGTGGCTTACGGCTGGACATACTGGCGTCGCATGCCTTTTTTAAGCAATCAATGGTTTCCTTTACCATTTCTATGGCGCCTCCTTGCGGGTTGAAACCTCTGAGGCCAATTGCCAATTTAATAGTGTCCAAGGTTCCCTCGTTGTACCTTCTCGCGAATGGGTCAGGCCGGAAATCCCAAGTACTGCTTCGTGAGCCCAGGCTGCAGATAATTGCCTCATGGTCACTGGCAGTATAGTGGGAACTAACCCGCCATGTGGCCGATCTGAAGAGGTTGCAACTGGCAAAAGTCAAGTCAACCACGGATCCTTTATTACCCCTTAAAAAAGTGCGTTGACATCCAGAATTAAGTAACGCTACGTCGAGCGTTGAGAGTGATTCCAGCACAATTCTGCCTTTGGTGTTGGTTAAGGTACTTCCCCATTCTAGTGCCCAGGCATTGAAGTCGCCAGCTATAACAATATTCTGGCGTGACCGGGCATCCTCGACTATTTCGTCCATTATAGCTGCGAAGTCTTGTTGGTGCAGACTGGGTGGAAGGTAACAGCTGTAGAACCAAATATTATTGATTCTGCCTCGCACAAAACCGGTGGAGCTCCTGACGCTTGAGATCTCCAAGCAAGTGGCACGTAGCCATATAGCCGCCTTGCCGTCACTACTAGCAAACCAGCTACCCCCATCCATGTGGCAAGTATATGGCTCGCTTAGTAGGCAGATGTCCGCATTCAGTTCCCTCGCTGACTGGCATAGGAGGTCCTGCGCAGCTCTGCAGTGGTTGAGATTGAGCTGCAGAAGTATCATTTAAATTTTCTTAAATGCCTCCTTGTAGACTGGGCACTTGAAGCTACCCGTCGAGTGGTCTGATGGTTGACTAAACAGTAGTATTAATTTCTGTTTGCCATAGACTTAAAATTATTTTGGTTTATAACTTCATTATTTTCTTTTGAGGCTATTTTAATTTTCTAACATAAGTGAGTTTTCAACCTAATTCTAGTGTAATTCATATTTTGATCTTCTAGATATACATTTATTTAATTTTCTGATTTACTTCATTATACCCTGTACCTAAAAAGGTACAAGGGTATATTAAGTTTGTGCAAATGTATGTAACATAGAGAATGAGACGTCGGAGACCCCCCAAAGTTACCCACAATATGATCAGGGTGACTAGAGAAATTGATATAGCCATGTCCGTCCGTCTGTCCGTCTGTCCGCGCGTACGCCTAGATCTTAGATACTATAAGAGCTAGGATAACCAAACTTGGGATTCGGACTCCTTATGTGTGTACGCTGGTCAAGGTTATTTTTTTTCTTCCCCCGCCCCCCCCCCTTCCGCCCCATCATTTTTTCAAAGCCACATAATTTCTAAACCTTTCGAATTTAAAAAGTTGTTAGGAATCTAAAAATCTTTCGATTGATATCAAACCTGACTAAAATTGGACCATATTTACAAATTTTGAGGGTCAAGATTTTAATTCCCCTTGCGTAACCTGCAATCCGAAAAATGAGCAGTCCGATAGATGGCGTGCTTGCAATATTGTGAACAATATGTTTTTGGATTCAAAGGAATATTAAGACCAGAGGATTTATGTGAATGAAGGCGACCAGGGTTACCACCCGACTAGGGTTGCCACCTTTTTTTTTTAATTCCGTCCACTAGGTACAGGGTATCCCAAACTCGGCCGCGCCCGAGTTTAACGTTCGGCTTCATTTTTCTTTCCTTTAATTTATTTCAACTCACCAGTTTCCAGTGCATGCAGTGGAGCAGTGTACCTTATTCTTTCTTTGTTCTTTTATTCAAAACGGGATATTATAATTTTTAAATGACCTTTAAATTGAATACCCATTACTGTCTGAAAATTAAGCCTCTGTAATTTGACAATGTATATTAGAAGTTGTCTTGGCTTGCAATAAACAGAAAAGTTTATTAAAATACGACCATCATATGCCGAAAGTGTGGTTGTGCTAAAGTAGGGTTACATAAACTTGCATCAGGTACACGTGGTGTACTAGTCCATATACAAAGACAGCAATATACATGAGCTGATCTTTGCTCCGCATTCTTCTTAGACTCCCTTTCACCGTGGCCGTGGACCTTAGTGATACATGTGTTAATTTATCTTGCCCACACTGAGCACATATAATTACCTCTGCTTGAGGGATGGTTCTTCTTTGAAGTTTTCACTTCTTATTCTTTCCTTAAAAAATTTTTCTTTTTTTTTTATTTTAACATTCGCACTACTCTTAGTATGAACATACATCCAAAAATAAAGTAATGTATAGATGATGCAAATATTCCAAATTTTAATTAAAGCACATGTTCTGCTACTATGGTAATGTAGCTTTCTTAGATGCACCTCTTGTATGTCATGTCACTTCTTGTAAATAAAGCGTACTGTCTCGAAGCTCTTTTAGTATGTACTTAAACAGCCTAGCATGATCTGTGAGCTGAGCTTAATAACACATATGCTTCCCACACACGCGAAAGCTTTTCTCTTCTTTTTCTTCTTCTTGTTTTTTTTTTTCTTTTTCTTTTTTTAACTACTTTTGCTCACAGTATCTCTAAAGGGTGATCGCCCAAGCACAACCGTCACAACTTTTGTGGGTCTACGATGTTTGGTTCTGTGCGTTACAAATATCAGAGCAAAATGAATATACACTTTTTTCTGCGAAAAGAGTATAAAAATACCAACGTTATCTTCGGGGTGCCGAAGATTACATACTCTATTCGCAGTTGTTTCTGCCGTAAATCACATGAACGGGGTTGGTTAGTTAATAGAGCCGATTTCGATTTGTATGACAGCTATATGATATAGTAGTTCGATTTTAATAAAATTCAGCACAAACGCGTATATTTATGTAAAAAACGTGTTTGCCGAGTTTTGAAGAGATCAGTCAATAAATGTGCGAGTTATTCCCTAAACCGATTTAGGTTCGTATGGCAGCTATATGAATGATATAGTAGTCCGATCCTTACGAAATTTGGTACATATATTAACTGCTATAAAAGACATACGCATGCTAAATTTTAACAGGATCGGATAATATATGTGGGAGTTATTCCTAAACCGATTTAGGTTCGTATGACAGCTATATGATATAGTGGTCCGATCCGGCCGGTTCAAATAAGTGTACTATCTAGGTAAGAAATAAGGCTTTATACCAAGTTTCAGCCAAATAGCTTTTAAACTGACAGAGTAAATCGCATAGAAACAGACGGACAGACTGACAGACTGACCGACGGACATGGCGATATCGACTCCTCTATTGATTCTAAGTATTCTAGATGTAACTTTTGTGGGTCTAAGATGTTTGGTTCTGTGCGTTAAAAACATCAGAACAAAATGAATATACTCTTTTTTTGCGAAAAGAGTATAAAAAAATCCCAACGTTATCTTCGGGGTGCCGAAGATTACAGACTCTTTTCGCAGTTGTTTCTGCCGTAAATCACATGAACGGGGTTGGTTAGTTAATAGAGCCGATTTCGATTTGTATGACAGCTATATGATATAGTAGTCCGATTTTAATAAAATGCAGTACTAACGCGTATATTTATATAGAAAACGTGTTTGCCGAGTTTTGAAGAGATCAGTCTGTAAATGTGCGAGTTATTTCCTAAACCGATTTTGGTTCGTATGGCAGCTATATGAATGATATAGTAGTCCGATCCTTACTAAATTTGGTACATATATTAACTGCTATAAAAGACATACGCATGCTAAATTTTAACAGGATCGGATAATATATGTGGGAGTTATTCCTAAACCGATTTAGGTTCGTATGACAGCTATATGATATAGTGGTCCGATCCGGCCGGTTCAAATAAGTGTACTATCTAGGTAAGAAATAAGGCTTTATACCAAGTTTCAGCAAAATAGCTTTTAAACTGACAGAGTAAATCGCATAGAAACAGACGGACAGACTGACAGACGGACATGGCGATATCGACTCCTCTATTGATTCTAAGTATTCTAGATGTAACTTTTGTGGGTCTACGATGTTTGGTTCTGTGCGTTACAAACATCAGAGCAAAATGAATATACTCTTTTTTCTGCGAAAAGAGTATAAAAGAAAGAAAGAAAAGAATGAGCAGCAATAACACAAACTTCACAATACAACACAGTATTTTATACAAAGTAAGACTCTTCCCACAAAGAGTGTTTCGGTGGCTCGGAATCAAACGCTGATGTTCGATGCCGTCGTTACATAATCAATAACAAATATAAAATAATATAAGCTATAAAAAATTTTGTTTTTGAATTCTTTATAAAAAAAAATCCCAACGTTATCTTCGGGGTGCCGAAGATTACAGACTCTTTTCGCAGTTATTTCTGCCGTAAATCACATGAACGGGGTTGGTTAGTTAATAGAGCCGATTTCGATTTGTATGACAGCTATATGATATAGTAGTCCGATTTTAATAAAATTCAGTAAAAACGCGTATATTTATATAAAAAACGTGTTTGCCGAGTTTTGAAGAGATCAGTCAGTAAATGTGCGAGTTATTCCTAAAACCGATTTAGGTTCGTATGGCAGCTATATGAATGATATAGTAGTCCGATCCTTACTAAATTTGGTACATATATTAACTGCTATAAAAGACATACGCATGCTAAATTTTAACAGGATCGGATAATATATGTGGGAGTTATTCCTAAACCGATTTAGGTTCGTATGACAGCTATATGATATAGTGGTCCGATCCGGCCGGTTCAAATAAGTGTACTATCTAGGTAAGAAATAAGGCTTTATACCAAGTTTCAGCAAAATAGCTTTTAAACTGACAGAGTAAATCGCATAGAAACAGACGGACAGACTGACAGACGGACAGACGGACATGGCGATATCGACTCCTCTATTGATTCTAAGTATTCTAGATGTAACTTTTGTGGGTCTACGATGTTTGGTTCTGTGCGTTACAAACATCAGAGCAAAATGAATATACTCTTTTTTCTGCGAAAAGAGTATAAAAAAATATCAACGTTAATTTCGGGGTGCCGAAGATTACAGACTCTTTTCGCAGTTACTCTGCCGTAAATCACATGAACGGGGTTGGTCAGTTAATAGAGCCGATTTCGATTTGTATGACAGCTATATGATATAGTAGTCCGATTTTAATAAAATTGAGTACAAACGCGTATATTTATATAAAAAACGTGTTTGCCGAGTTTTGAAGAGATCAGTCAATAAATGTGCGAGTTATTCCTAAAACCGATTTAGGTTCGTATGGCAGCTATATGAATGATATAGTAGTCCGATCCTTACTAAATTTGGTACATATATTAGGTGCTATAAAAAACATACGCATGCTAAATTTTAACAGGATCGGATAATATATGTGGGAGTTATTCCTAAACCGATTTAGGTTCGTATGACAGCTATAATGTAACGAAAAACAGCTGATCACGCGAACCATACAGGTGGGGGGGGGTGGGTGGCATGTAACGAAAACAGCTGATCGCGCTCCAACCCTGGGTTAAAAGTGACAGCCGTCACTTTCCGGCGTTGTGCAGAAAAAGAACGGCTTGGGGGTCTTTCCTTGTCATTAATTATTTCCGGTAGAGAGATTTGGCATGTGCAAGCAGCGAAAAGAAGCGTGAGTGAATAAATTAAAATCAACTTGCATCGGTGTTCTGTGCTTTCTTTTTGTTCGATCGTGGCTATAAACGCGTCACCGGGCGCGCTCAGAAGGCACTCCCCCACAACTAAACATCCGCTCGGCCAACAGCGGCGAAAGTCTCTCAAAGGAGGCAACCACTTTCGTTACATTGGTGTCAGATGTGGCACCTAAAAATTCCACCCACAATGTCTAAAAAAGCCGCTCGTCGACGCAGAGAGATGCCTCTGGACGACATCGAGAAGAAACTGGATGCTCTGGACTCGCAGATGCAACTGAAAATGGATGCCATGGATCGTTCTTTCAATAAACGATTTGATCAGTTGTGGTCATCTTTAGAACGAACATTACTGTCTAGTATGGATCGCTCCGCGGTATTAACCGAAGTTATTGCCGATTTACGGGCGACCACGACGGTACCCGCATCAAGCACGGGCGTGGCA